>VDFB02123742.1:47816-62214 GCA_007258455.2 Sequoia sempervirens | reverse complement strand
TTTTAAAGTTTAAAACACTTTTTATTTTCAAATTGAAATCTCATGCAAATTCAAAATTTCATTTAAAACCAAAATCTCAAAGTTGCAAGAATTCCAAAATTTTCAAAATGTGACATTTAAATACATTTCCATTTTATTATTATCATTTAAATTAAATCTCTAATATGATTTTCATTTCCATTATAATTTTAAATCTAAATATACAATAATGTCAAAATAGCTCTTTCATTTAAATTTATCACCATTAATCTAATTAATCAATAAACTCAATCTAATTTTATTAATTAATCAAATTCATCAATAACTAAAGAATTATTTTATTAATTTAAATCCAAATAACCAATGGAACAAATTGCATTTCAATATTGAAACTAAATACATTAAATCATCATTTAAACCATATCTACCATTTAATATTCATTAAAATAAGAAAAGAAATGGTTAATCAGAGAGGAAAGAACCAAATCAAACCCGCTAAACCCAACGACAACTATGACTAGGGTGATGACTTGGCATATAAAACCTAGCTACTATCTCCTTTTGATTACCATTGGTCAATGGACAGCTCAAACTGTGAAGCAGTGGAGTTGATGTCATGTACACAATCCCTTTGCAAGCCAAGAGTATTTTAGAACATGTGATATATATATATATATATAATAAGACACACCATGAAGCGGAACTCTCAGAATCATAGGGTGCTCACAAGCGAGTGATAGAATCTTGTCCCCTTCACCAATACAAATTCTAAAATTGACAAGTCTAACAACCACAATATAATTAAAGCATAAAATATTTTAAATTAAACTAGTGTTACGCAAATACAAAACATGGAATAATGATAACATCTAAATACAATCCCATCACATCGAAATATAACTTTTACATCGCTCAACAGATAGTGGTAAAAAGTGACCAAGTGCCAAAATTAGAGTGCTAACAAAAGTGAAGAATGCATAAAGCAATGATCAATCGAAAAATGGAGGGGTGCTACATCAATAATCCATTAAAATTATGGAACTGAAACAATTGTGAACCATTAAACTATATGATGTCTCTACGTCTTTCATTGATGTTAATCTATGGGGCCCAAGTTGGCAAGAAAAAGGTGATATCTTGGAGCAGATGTACCTTTCTAGTGAAATAGTCATTGTTGTTGTCTGCAGTGGTTGTGCAAGCTACTTTAATGGAAAAGTTATCAACATATCAACTAGAACAACCCTTGAGATTAACCCTTCTATTCTTGAGGCAAACACTCTTAGATCCAAGGACCTAATTAAAGTAGACCAAGTGGCTTTAACTTCTTCTGCACCTTGTAGGTTGCATCCTACAAATGATAGAGTTACTATTGCACTTATCTTAAACAACTGCCTCTATTTGGCAAAAACTATTGAAGCCATTTTTAAAGCAACTATTCAAATTGCAAAACCTGAGTCTTTTTGTTACCCTGCTTGCCCCTTGCTGGTTAATGGTAAAGAATGAAAAAGGAAATTCACATGCCCCTATGTTGATGTTTGGTTTTGTTATCATTTCCAGATGGAAATTGAGGAATGCAACTATTGCTATCTTCTGCAGTTAAAGTTGCAAGACTATTCAGGCAGCCTTTGGTGTATTGCTTTTGATCAAGCTACCACTAATTTTCTACAAATCCCAATAGAAGACCTCTACACATTGTAGGACAAATCTAACTCTACAATAGATCTTGTTGTTGTTATTAAAGGCCTTGTTTGTAAAGAATACATCTTTACTGCTTTGATTAGAACAAAAACTTATAATTTTGAAGACCAGCTGAAAACAACAATTTTCAAAGCAATGAAAGTTGATTTTGAAGCAAAGTGTAAACTATTACTTGTAGACATAATGAAGATATCTACTCCTGCTCTAGAAAAAGGCTCCACTATCCAACCTACGCTTTGACAGATCTTTTGCACTTCTAATCATTTCTCATAACTTTGACTTTTAAATTATGACTATGGCATGCTAAGACTTCTATTTAAGAAATATGCACATAATTTATACCTATGTTTGCATCTACATATTTGCACATTTATTGACTTGACATCTTTTTTATTATAGCTTAGTGCATCAATTTTGTTGTCATTGTTGCTTTCAAATATTTCAAATTAGTTGGATGGTTATATGATATGCTTACATAGATTATAATTTCAAATACAATTGAATAATTTATTTCCATATATATTTCAAATATTTTCTATACAGGCAATAGTTGACAATATATTTTAATATATATTAAATATTTTGTATATGGCTAATAACTGAGAATTTATTATGATATAGATTTCAAATATCTTGTATATGGCTAATAGTTGAAATTTATTGCTCAAGAGTTATCAAATTTGAATATAAGTAGTCTTATTTTTTTATTGTAAAAAAAATAGTAATTGTGACATTTGCAGATTAACATTCCCAATATAGAATTGCTAGTAATTTATATTTATTTGATATACTTTATCCTTTTTGTTGAAAACTTCTTTATGTCACAAGATAAATCTAAATGAATGTTATAATTTTTTTCATTATGCAAAAATTAGGAGTCATAAATTATTTATTCCATCAGTTTAATGAGATTGTATTCGATTTAAAGTTTCTTTGAATGCTAATCACTAGATTGGTTCTTGGTCATCATTCACCTACAAATTTAATGAAAAAATATATATAAATGTGCTTCAAGGTCTAATTAATATGAAAATTAGGCCATAGATAAACTTATATCGTACCTGAACCAATCTATATAATAATCCACTTCTCAACTCAAAATTCAAGCTATTAAAAAGACATTTACTATGTGAGAAAGGAAATTGTCCAAGACCTATTAAAAAGACATTTACTATATAATAGTTTCCTTGAAAATTGTAAATTTATGATTTATTTACAAAGCTTATTGACTAATGTGGAACATTTAGGTAGATCCTTTGTTTAAGAGGTAATCTCTAGGCTGTCAGTAAAAGCCCTAGACAAGTGTTATCAATTCGTCTATAATATTTAGTTGCAGGTACATGAAGAATAGTAGAGGTGAAAAGGTTAGTGACCCTAACCTTATTTTTTTGATGAAAGAAAGAAAATTTAACTAGAACTAGTCATATGGTAATGAGTATAACACCAATGCTACACAAAGATAACTAGAAGCGATAAACAAAGGGTGAAAAATATGTTTGTAGGTATATGTATATGTATATTTATATGTATATATACATTTATATGTATATGTATATATATGTGTATGTGTATGTATATGTATATGTATATGTATTTATATGTATATGTATATGTATATGTATATGTATGTGTATATCTATATGTATAATGTTGATATATAGAATTATCTGTTAAGAAATTTACTATTTTTTCCTTCCTCTATATTGCTTTCAGAAATATATAGTCTTCTATATATTCCTTTTTTTGCTTAATATATAATAATAGTCCATGCAATTTGTGAGGCCTTACTCAGACCTCTTCACAACAATGGTGGACTTTGTTGACTGGATTGGTTGGCGGTTGTGGAGCTAGTTGCATTGCTCAATGGGTGTAGAATGGTCAAAACCTTCCATGCACTTCCACTAGTTCGTAGATTAGATATTTAACAAGTGTTTTGTTCTGCAATCTGCACTATCTCGTAGACATTGTTGTTGTAAGTTGTTTTTCCCCTGTGTCTTTGGCTGTTTCATACACACCTAGCCACAAATATATATTTTGATAGTTTTGTTTTGTAAATTTATAATTTACTAGCTTATAGATTTACCCCTTTTCTTATTGCAAGGCTAGACATCCTTCAGTGCATAGCAAAGTTATTCACTTGCTCCTTTTCTTTCTACATGGTTAGATACATTCCAAAACATACCAAAATTAGGTATGTCTATAAAGTTTTATTCCTATACATTGTATGCTTTGAAACAAAACCTTTGCTATTTCATTGATGTATTCCTTTAAACATTATTTGTGTATTTCATTTGTGGAATTCCATCTTCTATAGTTCTTTATCAGGCATTCTCTTTTCCTAAAAAGTTATTGGATCAAAGAAAACTCTAGGAAAATGAATAAATATATTGGAGCATAGAATTTTTTTAGCAACTTCACTATTCTCTGATATATAATGAAACTCCATCACATTTGTGGTCAACGTTTCATGCTTTACCTGGCTCACAGTTTTCTAGGGGCCCATGAGGCTTCATGATGCCAATGTCATGGGCAAGTGAGGAAACATGCGATTTCCACTTTTACCTTTCCTTCTCATATTAGGCATATATATATATATATATACAATGTGAACTATATATAAAAATCAATGCTTCAAAGAATAGACAAGTACATACACACACACATATATATTCAATTGTAATAGAGGAATTGTATGAAAGGTATTAGAATAACACTTATTTGTTACTAAATATTATACACAAGAATCCAGTTCTCGTGGATTGAGTTGACCAGTTGCACCATTTCCAACCCACATAATTACCAAGCTCCATGTCACCACATAAAAAAAAATCTACACAAGTTCCCATCAACTGAGGCATCCCCGACATCAGCAAATCCAATTCGCCCACACCACAATGGCTCTTTCGACAATACAACTTAATCAAAGTATGCTTTCCCACATGACAACATTCAATATAGCATTTACTTCGGCCTCCACCCCCGTACACTGATGGGAAGATGTATTGGTGCTCATGCTAATAAAAAATTTCCATTCACCTTCTCCATTACAATGACACCATTCTTCACCACCACTAGCCCACGTAATTACCAATTTTCCCACATTTCCACAAAAAAAAAATAGTGCCCTCCTCGCTGAAAAATTTGAAGCTACATTCTTTGGCATGAAACCCATATTAAATAGAACTCATAAAGCCAATTTGTACCAATAAACTACATAGCCTCCCCACAATGGCACAGGCTTAATCAAATATTCAAGCTACATTGCCTTGGAGTAAATTTTGTAGTCAAATAGAGAATTTTCAAAAGAGCTATTGCATGATGTTTGCAGCAGGCACAATGAAAAAGCATGGCCCATAGTCTACTCTGCATTGTACATTTTTTCATGTTCCTACACTTATCATTTCATCTTCCTAGGGATAGATATTTTTTTGGAGAAAGAAACAAGATTTAACTACAATTTCTTCATCCATATAAAACCATAACACCAGGCACCCATACAAAATGACTTGCAGATTCCACACAACAAAAGTTTTAACAGAAACAAATAAATAAATCATTTTTGAAAAATACCCATGTATACTCAATTACAAACTCAAGAGGGCAACAGTTTTAAAACCCTACAACCTACCAGGAAATAGAGCCGAAGTCAATGACTTTTTACAATACTCTGTTGCCAAACCAGCTAGGGATATATATATATATACAGACTTAATTGAGAATCCAAGCTACATTAGTGTTATTCTAATACATCTTTTACAATTTATTTATTTCCCTATAATACTTAGTATGAGGCGATGCATATGGAATTATACTCTTTTTGACATGGGTGTTTTGCATAGATGATTAAATTATTGTTAATGTATTCTTGTTGTATGTTTTTATCTTTTATGTTATACCCATCTTGGAGACTTCAAAGAAATTATTGCTTTCTGTAGGTGGAGGTATTCTAGTTAAATAATTATTTACAATGTATCCATTATTTCCAATCTCAATTAAGTAATCATCAATGATTTTAAAAAATACCCACATGAAATCACTTACAAATTTTGCACCACCATAGTTTCAAAACCCTACAATCTGCTAAAAAATGGAGCCAAATGCGGTGATTTTAATAATACTCTTCTACCAAACCAGCACCACAATGACTCTTTCAACAACATAACTTCATCAAAGTATACTTTCCCATATTGCAACATTGAATATTGTATTTACCTTCTTTGAGGATACCAACTCCACCACCCCCAACCCATGTAATTGCTAAGCTCCACCCTTGTGCAAAAAACACTTGCCACTCAGCTTCCATGTATCGAGGACACCAAATCCACCACCCCAACCCATGTTTACATATAAAGAAGTAGGGAAACTGTAAAAAAACTCTATAAATGTCAAAAAATGCATCTATCCTTCCAACTTGCCAAATCAATTATTCAAACCCAATTCTCCAAGGCAGCACCTATTTCCTCTATGTTATGGCAACAATTATATGATGCAATGATCTATCCAAAATGTATATAGCACCATAGGCTTAATTGTAAATTTAAACTGCATTGTTTGGTATTCAATATTATGGAAAAAATATTTATACAAAATACACATGTAAAACAAATTACAAACTTCATAGCACAATAGTTTCAAAACTCTCAAATCTATTATAGAACAGACCCAAGGATGGCTATTCTTACAATAGCCTTATATGCAAGCAACACCACAATGGATCTTTTGACAATGCAACTTAACCAATACATTTTATTGCCTTGCAAAGAAAAAGAACAACAACAAATAACAATTTGTTATATGAATCTTTGAACAAATGATGGAAAAAGAGTATTATGTAACATATTGGTAGAAGCCAAGCAGTCTATGTAATAGTTGTAAGAGGTATTAGGATGATACTTAATAACCAGATGTATGCATATCTTTGTCTATATATACAAACATGTTTAGATATATGTATATTTCATTTTTTTTCTAGATATATGCATATATGTATATCTACCTATATGGGTATTTTTATATATCAATCAGGAATTGAGTACATATATATATGTGCATATGTATTTTTATCTTTCAGGGCACTCAATACAATTTTCCTCTTTGTGTGTGATATTTACTACCAAACAAGTGTTATTCTAATACATGTTATATAATTTCTCTATTTGTTTTCAATATCTACTATGAAACAATGTAGATTGAATCTTATATCAATATGTTTCATGATATTCTTTTTCCCTCATTTTTCAAGCTTTACACATACTGCATGATTAAATGTTGGCTTCTCAAGAAATAGCAACTTCAAACAAATAGCCTATCAGCTAAACATATAAAGTTCAATAGATAACAGACAATGCAATTGTCACTATCTTTTGCAGTTAAAGTTGCAAGTGCATTTAGGTAACTATTACATACATTACTTGTGTTGTGTGAATATGTTTTATCATATTCTTTCCTTTATTGTCCATTCTTCTATATATTCCACTTACCAATCTTCTTCTAACCATCTTCAAATCCCATTATGCTTTTTCTTTACTAGGATATTTTTTTTTTGTGTACTTCTTAACCCATAAAAAACACTACAATGTTATAGAATTTGGTTCAAAACACCCATCTTTCCATAGGTTCCTTTTCCCTATGGTGTATGGTAAACTCCATGGGATTTTCCATGGACCTTAACTCCTTTGGCTTGGGGGTTTGTCTAGAGCCCATGAGGCTTCATGATGCCAATATGGTAGGGAGGAAAACAAACATCGATTTATGTGGTTATGAATAGAAACCAAACACCGTTCTCATGTGCTTCTGAGTGGAAAAACAAATTGTTGATAGCATCACACTATTTATCCCTAAAGCACATGAGAGTGGTGTATGTTGCTCCATTCCACTTAAGCCAATGATTTTTACAAAAGTGCTCTTCCAATAGTTGTTTTAGAATTTCTTTGTTTTTGTTTTTGTGTGATATATGATAAGAGTCCTTAAGATTTTCCATGGACCTTACTTGCCTTTCTTGCTCAGGGGTTTGGTTAGAGCCCATGAGGCTTCATGATGCCAATATGGTAGGGAGGACAATGAGCGTGGGTTTAGTGCTTTTGGATTCTATCATCATATATTTGTTGTTGCTTATAAATTCTCACATGCACTTTCCCACCGAAAAAAATACTCTATTCTATCCATTGTATTTGTCATTGTTTCCACAACTCTCATTTCAACATTTTTAGTGCATTACTTATACATAGTTGTTTTCGAGTATCCCATGTATTCAAAATCTCCCATTTTATCTCTTTCTATTTACAACAAACAATGCTAACCTATTTTATTCTATGTGTATATTTTTTCCTTTATGGGATTTTCCATGGACTTTAACTCCTTCTTTGGCTTGAGGGTTTGGCTAGATCCCATGAGGCTTCATGATGCCAATATGGTAGGGAGGAAAATAGACATCGATTTATGTGGTTATGAATAGCAACCAAACACCACTCTCATGTACTTCTGAGTGGACAAACAAACTATTGATAGCATCTGCTTGTTTATCCTCGAGGCTTTTATGAGGTATTTATGTTCTCAATTCCACTAAAACCAAATTTTTAAAATTTCCTCTTCCAATGGTTGTTTTAGAATTTCTTTGTTTTTTTTTTGTGTGATATATGATAAGAGTCCTTGAGATTTTCCATGGACCTTACTTGCCTTTCTTGCTTGTGGGTTTGGCTAGAGCCCATGAGGCTTCATGATGCCAATATGGTAGGGAGGACAACGAGCATGGGTTTAGTGCTTTTGGATTCTATCATCGTATATTTGGTGTTGCTTATATACATAGGCACACAAATTCTCACATGCACTTGCCCACCAAAAAATCATAGTCTATTCTATCCATTGTATTTGTCATTGTGTCCACAACTCTCTTTTCAACATTTTTAGTAGATAACTTATACACAATTGTTTGCCAGTATCCCATGTATTCAAAATCTCCTATTTTATCTCTTTCTATTTACAACAAATAATGCTAACCTCTTTTATTCTATGGCTATATATTTTCCTTTATAATGTTGCACAGATGCAATAGACATACAAGAAAATTATTGTATTGTAAATTGTCTATTTCATATTCTTTCCTAGTCCAACAAGTTGATCCAATGCTGCTCACTCTTGTTGAACACCACCAACATCACATGTAAGTACAAAACTTTCCTATTATCAATAAATAGATTTGGTTAACCAACTATAAATAAATTATTAATTATTTCTCTCGCTTTTTTTTGCAATGGAATGTAATTCTGCCAAGAATCTAGCTTTCCACATAGACAATTAAGCGTAGTCAATGACATGCTATGTAATTCATAATCATGAAACTATTCTTTGCTCATGACCATCTTGCTTTTGTAGGTGGAAACTTACATAATTGTAATCATCAGATATGTTGTTCATTGGATAGATATTTGCATAACACATATTTCATGTAAAATGGTGGAGATGAAGAACCAAAAGAAGCTATTTTTCCCTACAAGGTATGCAAGAAAGTGTTATAAAATATGTGGCATTTTTCATGACTTTAAAATTCATGGAATTCGTCATGAAATTATAAGTTATGATGTTTTCCATGGATTTTATAACACTTTTGACTACATACCCTGTAGGCCAAAAGTGCTTTGGTGTGCACACGTCGGATTTTCCACATGGTGATTATTTCGATTCAATGCTACATATACATTTGCTTCAGCACGGGTGCTCCAAAAAAAATGTACACCGCTCCCACCTATATAATGTTGGCATGTCAACAAATAGATTCAATGGACCAACTGTAAATACCATTAATTATTTTTACTTTGACATTGTCTTTGATGGTTTTGCACATATACTTAGTTAATTTTAATGGTTCCTTTTTATTCCAATGGGTTGAGTACAACATATTTTTTGAAGTCAAATAAATCATTGTTTCCCCACAAAACAAGGCATACCTTTTAATTCAATTAAACCGCATGGATAATAATGCTTTTACTTACAAAATTATCGAGTCATGAAAGCAATAAATCATCCAGCACCACACAAGTAAATTTTTTTATTCATTTATAGTAATTATGGGGATCACTAATAACTTTTAAATAATTGAGAATTCTTTAGTGTTCCATGCTTTTTTAAATATTATTTAATCCACAACTTCAATTTTTCCATGTATTAGTATACATATATATCTTACGATAATTAAATCATAATCAATCAATTGATTGATCAACTAGACAAAAACATCAAATATACATGTGCATCTAGGCCTAACAACTATTAAAGTAAAATACATATAAAATTATATCATAGCTTAGATTTTTGACAAAATTGATTATTAGTAACAAAACTAATTATTTAAAAATTTAAATTCTATTTAATTTTCCACAACTAATTTATTAAGAAATTTTTTATAAAAATCATTCTCCTAAGATTATTTTCATAATCAATTTTGAACTAAGAAATATTGATGTACAAATGCAAAGATCAATTTCCCACTCTATGCAAATGGTTCTTAATCTCCCGTGGACTGCGTTATTTAAAGATAATTAAATAATAATGAATCAATTCACTAATTAACATAGAAAAGCATATCAAAGATGAATTTCCTATTTTATGCAAATGGTTGTTAGTCTTCCAATGCATTGCCTTATCTTAAGAAAATTAAATAATAATTAATCAATTGATTGATTAACCTAGAGAAAAATGTCAAATATACATGTGCATCTAGGCCTACCAACTATTAAACTAAAATACATATAAAATTATATCATACCTTAAATTTTGGAGAGAAATTATTATTATTACCAAAACTAATTATTTGAAAATTTAAATTGTATTTAATTTACCAAATGTAATTAATTAAAATCACTTTAAAATAATTATTGTAATTAAAATTGTTCATAATAAATTGCTTGAGATTGAAATTAATCGATACATTGCAAATAACTAAAATGACCTACCATTTTATTATACATTTCCATAACCAATTTACTCGACAAATCTTAGCCTCCTTTATTATAATCTAGTCAAAAAATATTATCCTCGTTCACCTCCTACTATAAAATAACCTCTCCTTATTCCATATTGAATTATTAACATGCTTTCCTTTTTTGACTCATTCAAACAACTAAAAATATTAACAACTTCCTTCCTTGCTTCCCACTCAATAGTGATTTGTGGTGGACCCTATCGGCTGATCATTGCATGCCTGTGCATGCGACTTCTAGTAGTAGAATTTTTTGTGCATAGCACAATGTATTTTAGGATATGACTTATAGCTTAATGTAAGAGTATGATTATAATTTCATTTAAATGCACCACTTAAATATATTCATAAAATAATGCATTTAAATGAAATTATATCTAGTTAGCCTGATCATAAAATACATTGTAGGCACTAAAATTTCTATTATAATAGTTTCATTTATCCATTCACATAAGCTCCAACTACTACCCTTCAAAATTATTTCATTAAAGTATTTCATTGATCAATTATTGTGAATGTACACCATCCTGTATGACCTATTAAACATTCTCTCTTGAGTGTTGGGCATCCAAAGGACAATTATTACCCTTCAAATTATTTCAATAAATTGTTATCTAATATTCTTCTATATTTGATTAGCATTTTGCATGTTCGATGAATTGACTACGTTTGAAGGTTGATATGTCAAAGAATGAGTCTACAAATACATTTTGAACCCAGGTTTTCCTACATTCAATACATTAAATGATCAATCAAATACAAAAGAATATTAAATAACAGTTTATTAAAATAATTTGGAAGGGTAATAATTGGCCCTTTTCATCATTCTCCATGATGGTATACATTGAATAAAATAAATGATCAATCAAATATTTTATTGAAATAATCTTGGAAGGGTATTAATTGGAGTTATGTGAATAGATAAGTGAAACTAGTTATAGAAATTTTGGTGCCTAGCACAATGTATCACAATGTATTTTAGGATATGTATTTTAGAATATGACTTACAACTTAATGTAAGAGTATGACTATAATTTCATTTAAATGCACCACTTAAATATATTCATAAAATCATGCATTTAAATGAAATTATATCTAGTTGTAAGTCATATCCTAAAATACATTGTAGGCACCAAAATTTCTACTATAACTAGTTTCACTAATCCATTCACATAACTCCAATTACTACCCTTAGTAATTGGAGTTGTGTTAATGGATAAATGAAACTAGTTATAGTAGAAATTTTGGTGCCTAGCACAATGTGTTTTAGGATGACAAGTTACAACTCTATAATTTCATGATGCCTAAAATTAGAGTTGTAAAATTTTAGACACCAAAATTTCTACTATAACTAGCTTCACTTTTTGCAACAAGGGTGGTGTTGGTGAACTTTCACTTTTTTCATCAATGTTTACTAACTCTTTTGCTTAATTTCTAAGTCTTTCATAGATTTTGAGTAGCATAGGTTATATATGGTTTAGGATGACAAGTTACAACTCTATATAATTTCATAATGCATAAAATTAGAGTTGTCTATCGTATCTATAATTTCTACTAGACCCACATCCTAAAATACATTGTTTTAGACACCAAAATTTCTACTATAACTAGCTTCACTTTTTGCAACAAGGCTGGTGTTGGTGAACTTTCATTTTTTCCATCAATGTTCACTAACTCTTTTGGTTAATTTCTAAGTCTTTCATAGATTTTGAGTAGCATAGGTTATATGGTTAAGTTGTTCTCTTATGCTCACAATTTTGTGTACAAAAGGGTTTCATTTGCTTGGACTATGATTCATCAAATAAAGACTCAAAAGTAGAGTCTATGTCACTGAGATAATTTCATCACCTTTTATAATAATCATTGGAGTTTATATTATGCATGCGAAGATTAAATGTGACTGATGTGTCTATAAAGACTCAAAGAAGTAGAGTCTATGTCATTGAAATGTTGGATCACCTTTATTAATAGCATTGGAGTTTCTATTATGCATGTGAAGGTAAACCTAGAGTGTGTCCTAGTTTTCATTATGTTTGGTTTTGTTGGCATTTGGAGGTACACTTTATTTTCTCCATATCTATAGTTAGTTGTGTAATATATCTTTGAGCAGATCTAATTGTATTATTCAAAACTATGAACCAAGATGAAGTCTAATTTTGAGATGGTTACATGAATTGAATTTATTTTATTTGCAAACTATATCAAAGAGTCCACTTTTTCAAGCCTCTTACAAGTTACAACATTTCACTATATCCTTCAAGTTCCCTTCCCTTTGCTATTAGTTAAAAGCAACAAGAAAATATAATGAGGGTGCTCTTTTGATCTTCTTTTTTAGCACATCCTTTTTATACCCATTTTTTAAGTTTTTCTACTTATTCTTTGATAAAGAAATCCTCTTGAACATGTATCGAGATAATTTCATCTGTACATATCCAAACATTGGAGTTTAAATTATCTTCATGTGAAAGGTAAACTACTGATGTTCCACTATTAGTTACAATAGATAGATTTTTGTATGTTAGAAAGGGTTAATTAGTTGTGAATAGCATAAAGCACTGGAGAATTGAATACCATTAGAGATAGGATTTATGAGGGAAACATAAAGACGTGACACTTTGATAAGGTTAGGTTTAGAGATGTATGGAACAATGGATTTCATTTGAGGAGATGAAGATTTTTCTATTTCTTGTTGATGACCTTCATAAGGAGTAGAAACATGATTGACAAGAAAATATGAGCCATTAGAAAGACTCATCTAGATAGGTGCAAGGATACTATGGATTTCCATATTGGCATGAAATAGATCAAGTCATGCATATAGCTTCTCTTGAGTTTTCTTCTTCATTGTCAAACAATAGATTCAAAGGGAACAATATTGTCAAATAGTAGAAAGTGTTGTAGAGAAGTGGTTACAATATGCAAAAACACAAGGAACCAACCAACAACTCCTCACCCTCATATACATTCCAAAGGTTTAATATTCTTTGTTAAAAATAATCAAATATAAGAAAAAACAATATTATAAATTCACACTAGAGTTAATTATTTCTATAACATTGTTATAATATTGTAAAAGTGAAAATTGTATACCTTGCACTTTTCCACTTTCATTTTGGACTTAGATTGACCAAGTTGTCCCTAATAATGAATTGCATATAAGTGACATTTTTCTGTATAAAATTCAGCAAAGAACTTGAACCTGACTTGTTCATATCCTCACACATCCTAATAGTCTAGGCTCAATTTATGTTTTACCCTTTCCATCATCTGGGTCAAATATGGGGGTGCAAAGATGAACTTGGTTCAAATCTGCAACACAAAATTGAAACTTAAGATTTTTAATTCAAATTTAATCTTAGGACTAAGGTAATCCCTTCCTAACTACTCATTACTTGTTGATTTTAGTTCACAATATGCTATTTGTGTGCTATAAGGACAAAACCAAATTCATTGTAAGGGCATCTAGAATCTACAAATCAATTCAAGTGTTTTGTTCTATATTATATCATCCTAATCAAAGCATACACCAACATGCCATCAACATACACGTCCTAAAAATATTGCATGATTTTTTTGGCTTCAATTTTCTTCAAACTATTGATTCAGATCAAGGGGTTTAACATATGGAGAAAATTCTCATTTAGTAAGTGCCTAGAGTTGTTTGTAAACAATGTCAATCTTTAGATATATGTCTATAATTTCAAGATGAATGAAAATGTGAAATATAGAGACAAATAGTTTGAATTC
>VDFB02123742.1:0-47716 GCA_007258455.2 Sequoia sempervirens | reverse complement strand
AAATTCAATGTGAAAGTGTGATTAAATAACTTTACAACATTAAAATGAGGTCCACATAGCCTAGGAAGGCACAAGAACCAATGTGAATGTGCTAGACACACTACACTACTTTATCATTAAATTTAATTCAAAAATCTTCTTGATTGATGTAATAATGCATTTAAATATATTTTATAATGTTGAATTAGGGGGAAATGGGTTTATTAAGTCTAGAAAAGTGTGAAAGTCCATTACAAGACTTTACAACACCTTTACAAGACATTGATAAAAGCATGTTATTCAATTTGCAAGGGTCCAAGATCTAGTATGGATGCATAAAATTCCTCACAACACTTGGATCAAGGCCTCATTAAGTCCATTTTATCATGAATTATTCCCGCATGTCAAGCAAAGGATACTCTTTCTATGGCACAATAGTTATTAAATAAATGCATGTAAGATAATTAAGATACATTAAGTTGTTATGCACGTACCTAAAAAGTTGGAGTGTCTTTTGCAAAGAATGTGGAAGGAAGTACCAGTCACTAGAAAAGTATGGTTGAGCTTATTAAATGAAGTGATGATGGAGTGAAGTGATGGTGGAATGATGGTGAAGTGGTGGTGGAGTGATGCAAGAGAGAGAAGGGATGGAGATGAATGGGAAGTTATGTTTATTGATGGAGAAGTTAATTCCCACAAAAAGTGGAAATCTTTATTATGATTGCATGCGTACCTCAGAAGGATGGACACTAGGTCCACTTCCTTCAGCTGCAAGAACTTCGGAGTTCTGGTATTCAATAAATTGTTGCATGAACTCTTATTTTGAGGTCGGTTTATGATATAACCTGAGGCGATGACCATTGACCAGGAGCTTGAGCCTGACAAGATCAATTGTTGTGAGCTTAACAACACCATTGGAGAAGACCTTTGCAACCTCATATGGTCCCAACCACTTGGTTTGTAGTTTTCCTACGTTGTCCTTATACCTGGAATCATAAAGAAGTGCCCAGTCACTTGTTGTAACTTCTTTTCTTTGATGTATTTATCATGCCATCTAACTCTCTGATTCTACACCATCTCAGCATGGTGGAGAGCTTATTTCCTCATCTCATCTAAGTCATTTAGTTGCATTACCTTGTCCTTTTGTGCCTCAAATATATCTATTCCAAGGTCTAGTGCAGTTCTAAGAGTTTTGTGTTCAAACTCTATAGGCATCATTGTTGTCTTTCCATACAATAGTTCAAAAGGAGTAAAACTAGTAGTGGTTTTCCAAGTGGTTCTATAGGCCTAGACAGCTTTTTGCAACCTATTTTCCCAACCTTTTCTATGGATTGCTACTATTTTTGTCAGAATAGATTCTATTTTCCTATTTGTTACCTCGGACTGGCCATTGGCTTAAGGGTGATAGGGTGTGGATTTTCTATGTTTGAAATTATACTCATTCACCAATGTTGTGACAAGGGTGGATGTGAACTGAGCCCCTTGATCAGTGACTATCTCTCTAGGAACTCCATAGTGTGTGAAGACTTCTTCATAGAGGAATTCTGCAACTTTATTGTCCCTAGCACGTTTCATGGCTTTGACCTCAACCCACTTAGTCACATAGTCAGTAAAAACCAAGATGTAATATTTTCCATTTGATGGTGGATCAATTGGACCTACAAAATCAAGGCCCCATTTATCAAATGGTGTGATAACTACTTGAGGGTATAGAGGGTATCTGCACTCCACTTAGTTGGTCATCCCATCCTTGGACATCTATCACACTCAGTGTACTCTTGCTTGCATCCTTATGAAGTGTAGCCGCTAATACCCCTCACAGATTGAGAATCTTCACCTGTTCCTCTCTTGGCTGCAAATTCCCCTCTCGTAGGGTTCATTATGGAATGCATGTAGTATCATAGGTTTCATCCTAGATCTACACATTTCTCATCACATGATTTGGCCCAATATAGAATAAACAACTTGCAATCCATGAGAATGGAAAAGTTTTTTCAATAAGAACCTTTTGCTCTTTTGGAGAGAAATGAGGAGGAACTCTCCATGTAACTAGATAATTGGCTCTATTTGCATACCGAGGTGTGTGCACACTAATGGAGAAAAAATTTTCATCAAGAAAGGAGTCATCAATGACTTGAGTGTCGTCTGATGTAGTTAATCTGGAGAGAAAGTCTACCACGACATTTTCCTTACCTAGTTTTTCTATGATGGTGATATCAAATTCTTGCATTAACAACAACCACCTTGCTAATCGACCTGAAATCAATGGCTTGTTCATAAGGTATCTTATGGCTACATGTTCTGTATGGACAAAGATATGATATCCTATGATATAGTGCATGAACTTTTTGAGAGAATAAATGATTGCCAACATCTCCTTCTCTGTCACTGTGTGGTTAAACTCATCTCCTTGTAGGTTCTTGTTGACAAAGTAGATTGCATTCTCTATTGTTCCCTTTTTTTGTCCCAAGACAACCCCTATAGCATAATTAGATGCATCTGTGTGAATATGAAAAGGGAGTTCCCAATTAGGACCATTGAGTACAAGAGCATGGGTTAATGTTGTTTTTTAAATCAGAGAATGCTTTATCACAATCCTCTGTCCACTGGAACTCAACATCCTTAGAAGATTATAAAGTGGTGTTGCCATTTTATTGAAATATTTTATGAAGCACCTATAGTATCCTACATATTCTAGGAAACTTCTAACATTTGGGTAAAAGTACAAACTTGAGTCTCACTTTGGGCCAGCTGTACGATTTCAAACAAATGAGTTTTGGCCTAAAGGGTTTTGGTCAAATAGGATTTGGTCGAAACCACATGGCATCGACATGGTTCCTATGTGGCCTCACCATTTTGGCCAAGTAGGTTTTGGTTGAAAGTTGTGACTCTACCTCAAATAATTCCTCTCCTCACTTAAATAATGAGGATAAAACAAAACAAAAAATTGGTTCAAGCATTTTGGTTGTTCGCTCAAAGAAGTTGCGGTTGGAGGAAGCTCGAGCAAAGATCTTGTCTACAAAACCGAGTTCGAAGCTAGGTTTCATTAATTTAGTTGTTTGCATTTCATTTTTGAAGTGCTTATTTTGTTTAATGATCAACTAGTTTTTAGCGAAAAATGTGTTTTATTTAAGCTTCCTTATGCTGACTATTAGTTAGGATTTTATTTTGGTTTTTTCTTTATTGCAGTTTTCTTGGTCGAATATTGCTTTTCCCATGTCATTTTTGATAAGGTCGTTTTGTGTACTCATATAAGGGTTTGAGTTGTGAAATTATGGTGTTTTTGTTCCCTGTAAATGTTTTTTTTAGAAAAAATTGAAAAATAAATTTCTAATGTGCAGTTTCTACGTAAGGAATCTTGATAATTGCGACATGCAATTTTTGCTTATGAATATGATAATAGGGTATGAATCTACGACATGCAATTTTTGGCTTAGCTGTGAACTAAAAAATAACATTAGTATCCTTGCACCTATCTAGATGGGTCTTTCTAATGCTCAAAACAAGAAGCCCTAATAACTGTGAAATAGGTTGAGAAATAGCATTAGTATCCTTGCACCTATCTGGGGTTTTCAGGATAAGGGTTAATTTTAGATCTTCATCTATTCTTTATTTCTCAAAATTGTTCTAATGCTCGGAACAAGCCCTAGATCTGCCTTCCAAACATTGAACCACAACCGTATAATTCCATATTCTATATGAATTGCACACCATTTTAGAGTTTGTTAAACTCTGTTTGTATATTTTTGTGTGGTATGTAAAATAACTTCTGCAAATACCAATTAAGTGGGAGTGAATCTATTTGGTAACAAAATTGATAAAGTGGAACCTGATTTTTGTGTGTTTATCTTTGTGGTAAAAAGCCTCCCCGAAGCTATTTTTATTGAGATTATGATTTTATTGGTATAACCATAGCTCCCTAAGAAATAGGGTGCTTGGTCTAAGCCAAGAATCAAACTTTCACCTGCTGGATAGTTTTGGTCTATGCTTTTCATTACTTTTGTTGTAGGCTTGCTTTTGTTAGAGGGAAGACAATAAAACACATAATAGAGTGAGTAGATAAAAAGGAATATAATACACCTTGAGTTTTATGCAATGAACTCTCCAAGTACACACATATAAATTTGTGTTATCATCATGTTGACTGATTGATAAATGAATTCTTAAATATATAGCACAATCAAAATATAAAAACTAGATACAAAACAAATTGAAATACTTTAAAAGTCTACTTGTTCGGGTTCGCCTGTTTAATTGTCGCGATGGCTGGAGCTTGCTAGCTTGGGTTCATCCCATATAGGTCCAAGGTTCGATTCACGCTGGCTGGGTTAACCCGGAGGAGTCCTGTTGTGGGCTCGGGGCTTCTCCCCAAGGGGACTAGTTTTGCCTTGGCTCGCCCCACCATCACCCCAACTCGGTAGCAAAAAGTAAGCCCGAGGCAAGGTATGGTGGGAATCGTTGGGCCTTGGTTGGAGAAACCTCCCGAAAGCATGAAAAAAAAAAAAAAAAGCCTACTTGTTCATGATATTCATAAAATACAATAGTGTAATGTTATAATTGTTCATACTCACAACAATCATACAATACAAAACAACTTTCAATGAATTCTAAAATATATGGCACAATACTTTTTAAAACCTAATTGAACATTAATGAAATTCATAAAATACAATGGTGGTGTAATGTTATAATTGTTCGTATTCACAACAATCATGCAATGAGCTAAACATAAAATAGTTAAACCTCCAAAAACAAAAAAAAAGCCTTATTAAACAAAATAAGTCACAAAATACACTATGTCACAAAATCAATAAACAGGAATATAATATGCATGAAAATAACTTAGCTTTAGGTTTGATGTAAAATATTGTGACATAGTGTATTTTGTGACTTATTGTGTTTAATGATTGGTACTCTATCAAAGGACATGTATGTCAAACTAAAAACCTATCTTTGGTGCTCTGTCATTTGCATGATTGTGAAAATGAACTCCCATGGTATGAATTCAACACTATCCTCAAATTTGACCTATGTATGTGAATTCAAACTATTTGTCTCTATATTTCACATTTTCATTCATCTTGAAATTATAGACATATATCTAAAGATTGACATTGTTTACAAACAACTCTAGGCACTTACTAAATGAGAATTTTCTCCATATGTTAAACCCCTTGATCTGAATCAATAGTTTGAAGAAAATTGAAGCCAAAAAAATCATGCAATATTTTTAGGACGTGTATGTTGATGGCATGTTGGTGTATGCTTTGATTAGGATGATATAATATAGAACAAAACACTTGAATTGATTTGTAGATTCTAGATGCCCTTACAATGAATTTGGTTTTGTCCTTATAGCACACAAATAGCATATTGTGAACTAAAATCAACAAGTAATGAGTAGTTAGGAAGGGATTACCTTAGTCCTAAGATTAAATTTGAATTAAAAATCTTAAGTTTCAATTTTGTGTTGCAGATTTGAACCAAGTTCATCTTTGCACCCCCATATTTGACCCAGATGATGGAAAGGGTAAAACATAAATTGAGCCTAGACTATTAGGATGTGTGAGGATATGAACAAGTCAGGTTCAAGTTCTTTGCTGAATTTTATACAGAAAAATGTCACTTATATGCAATTCATTATTAGGGACAACTTGGTCAATCTAAGTCCAAAATGAAAGTGGAAAAGTGCAAGGTATACAATTTTCACTTTTACAATATTATAACAATGTTATAGAAATAATTAACTCTAGTGTGAATTTATAATATTGTTTTTTCTTATATTTGATTATTTTTAACAAAGAATATTAAACCTTTGGAATGTATATGAGGGTGAGGAGTTGTTGGTTGGTTCCTTGTGTTTTTGCATATTGTAACCACTTCTCTACAACACTTTCTACTATTTGACAATATTGTTCCCTTTGAATCTATTGTTTGACAATGAAGAAGAAAACTCAAGAGAAGCTATATGCATGACTTGATCTATTTCATGCCAATATGGAAATCCATAGTATCCTTGCACCTATCTAGATGAGTCTTTCTAATGGCTCATATTTTCTTGTCAATCATGTTTCTACTCCTTATGAAGGTCATCAACAAGAAATAGAAAAATCTTCATCTCCTCAAATGAAATCCATTGTTCCATACATCTCTAAACCTAACCTTATCAAAGTGTCACGTCTTTATGTTTCCCTCATAAATCCTATCTCTAATGGTATTCAATTCTCCAGTGCTTTATGCTATTCACAACTAATTAACCCTTTCTAACATACAAAAATCTATCTATTGTAACTAATAGTGGAACATCAGTAGTTTACCTTTCACATGAAGATAATTTAAACTCCAATGTTTGGATATAAAAGGTGATGAAATTATCTCAGTGACACATGTTCAGTAGGATTTTTATCAAAAGAATAAGTAGAAAAACTTAAAAAATAAGTATAAAAAAGGATTTTCTAAAAAAGAAGATCAAAAGAGCACCCTCATTATATTTTCTTATTGCATTTAACTAATTGTAAATGGAAGGGAACTTGATTGTAACTTGTAAGCAGCTTGAAAAAGTGGACTCTTTGATATAGTTTGCAAATAAAATAAATTGAGTTTATGTAACCATCTCAAAATTGGACTTCATCTTGGTTCATAGTTTTGAATAATACAATTAGATCTACTGAAAGATATATTACACAACTAATTATAGATATGGAGAAAGTAATGTGTACTTCAATGTACAACAAAACCAAACATAATGAAAACTAGACACATCAGTAGTTTACCTTTCACATGCAAATAATAGAAACTCCAATGTTTGGCTATCAAAGGTGATCCAATTATTTCAATGACATAGACTCTACTTTTGAGTCTTTATAGACACATCAGTAGTTTACCTTTCACATGCAGATAATATAAACTCCAATGTTTGGCTATAAAAGGTGATGAAATTATCTCAGTGACATAGAATCTACTTTTGAGTCTTTATTTGACGAATCATAGTCCAAGCAAATGAAACCCTTTTCTACACAAAATTGTGAGCATAAGAGAACAAATTAACCATATAACCTATGCTACTCAAAATCTATGAAATACTTAGAAATTAAGCAAAAGAGTTAGTGAACATTGATGGAAAAAATGAAAGTTCACCAACACCAGCCTTGTTGCAAAAAGTGAAGCTAGTTATAGTAGAAATTTTGGTGTCTTAAAACAATGCATTTTGTGGGATGTGGGTCTAGTGGTGAAATTATAGATAATGATAGACAACTCTAATTTATGCATTATGAAAATTATATAGAGTTGTAACTTGTCGTATCCTAAACCATATATAACCCATGCTACTCAAAAATCTATGAAAGACTTAGAAATTAAGCAAAAGAGTTAGAAGTGCAGTTGATGAAAAATGAAAGTTCAACACCACCCCTTTGTTGTAAAAAGTGAAGTTAGTTATAGTAGAAATTTTCATGTCTAAACAATGTATTTCAACAACCCACCTTACACACAAATCATAGAGTTAAACTTTCATCCTAAAAAATACATTGTGCTAGGCACAAAAAATTTCTACTATAACTAGTTTCATTTATCTGAGCATCGTAACTCCACTACTAAGGGTAAGTAGTAATTGGAGTTACTAAATTGGAGTTATGTGAATAGATTAGTGATTCAACTAGGTATAGTAAAAAATTTGGTTCCTACAATGTATTTTCTAGGATATGACTTACAACTAGATATTTCATTTAAGTGCATGATTTTATGAATATATTTAAGTGGTGAATTTAAATGAAATTATAGTCATACTCTTACACACATTAAGTCATATTCCCAAAAAATACATACTCCAAATAATACTTTGGATACATTGTGTCAAGACCAAAATTTCTACTATAACTAGTTTCACTTATCTATTCACATACCTCCAATTAATACCCTTCCAAGATTATTTCAATAAATTATTTGATTGATCATTTATTGTATTCAATGTATACCATCATGGAGAATGATGAAAAGGGTCAATTATTACCCTTCCAAATTATTTTAATAAACTGTTATTTAATATTCTTTTGTATTTGATTGATCATTTATTGTATTGAATGTAGGAAAACTTGGGTTCTTGAAATGTAACTTTGCAAACTCACTCTTTGACCTATCAACCTTCGAACGTAGTCAATTCACTTGAACATGAAAAATGTCAATCAAATATAGAAGAATGCCGAACAACACCTATTGAAACAATTCCAAAGGCAATAATTGTCCCTTGGACGCCCACCAAGAGAACAGTTTCAATACGGGTCATGCCCAGGATGGTGTACATTCAATACAATAATTGGGAGATCAATGAAATACTTTAATGAAATAATCTTGGAAGGGTAGTAGTTGGAGTTTATATGAATGGATAAATGAAACTAGTTATAGTAGAAATTTTGGTGCCTACAATGTATTTTAGGATATGATTTACAACTAGATATAATTTCATTAAAATGCTTGATTTTATGAATATATTTAAGTGGTGCATTTAAATGAAATTATAATCATACTCTTACATTAAGCTATAAGTCATATCCTAAAATACATTGTGCTATGCACAAAAAATTCTACTACTAGAAGTCGCATGCACAGGCATGCAATGATCAGCCGATAGGGTCCACCACAAATCACTATTGAGTGGGAAGCAAGGAAGGAAGTTGTTAATATTTTTAGTTGTTTGAATGAGTCAAAAAAGGAAAGCATGTTAATAATTCAATATGGAATAAGGAGAGGTTATTTTATAGTAGGAGGTGAACGAGGATAATATTTTTTGACTAGATTATAATAAAGGAGGCTAAGATCTATTCCAGCAAATCGGGTTTCATGGAAACGCATAACAAAACGCAGGTCACTTCCTAGTTACTCCAAGTAAATGTAACGACAATCAACCGCCACCCTATTACAAACACCTTAATTCACAACAATTACCTTAAAAGCGATTTCCACCAATCATTACCTGGCAAAATCAAACACACCCCAAATTCCTCTCAACAATAATTAGTTTTGGTAATAATAATAATTTCTCTCCAAAATTTAAGGTATGATATAATTTTATATGTATTTTAGTTTAATAGTTGGTAGGCCTAGATGCACATGTATATTTGACATTTTTCTCTAGGTTAATCAATCAATTGATTAATTATTATTTAATTTTCTTAAGATAAGGCAATGCATTGGAAGACTAACAACCATTTGCATAAAATAGGAAATTCATCTTTGATATGCTTTTCTATATTAATTAGTGAATTGATTCATTATTATTTAATTATCTTTAAATAACGCAGTCCACAGGAGATTAAGAACCGTTTGCATAGAGTGGGAAATTGATCTTTGCATTTGTACATCAATATTTCTTAGTTCAAAATTGATTATGAAAATAATCTTAGGAGAATGATTTTTATAAAAAATTTCTTAATAAATTAGTTGTGGAAAATTAAATAGAATTAAAATTTTTAAATAATTAATTTTGTTACTAATAATCAATTTTGTCAAAAATCTAAGCTATGATATAATTTTATATGTATTTTACTTTAATAGTTGTTAGGCCTAGATGCACATGTATAATTGATGTTTTGTCTAGTTGATCAATCAATTGATTGATTATGATTTAATTATCGTAAGATAGATATGGATACTAATACATGAAAAAATTGAAGTTGTGGATTAAATAATATTTAAAAAAGCATGGAACACTAAAGAATTCTCAATTATTTAAAAGTTATTAGTGATCCCCATAATTACTATAAATGAATAAAAAAATTTACTTGTGTGGTGCTGGATGATTTATTGCTTTCATGACTTGATAATTTTGTAAGTAAAAGCATTATTATCCATGTGGTTTAATTGAATTAAAAGGTATGCCTTGTTTTGTGGGGAAACAATGATTTATTTGACTTCAAAAAATATGTTGTACTCAACCCATTGGAATAAAAAGGAACCATTAAAAGTAACTAAGTATATGTGCAAAACCATCAAAGACAATGTCAAAGTAAAAATAATTAATGGTATTTACAGTTGGTCCATTGAATCTATTTGTTGACATGCCAACATTATATAGGTGGGAGCGGTGTACATTTTTTTTGGAGCACCCGTGCTGAAGCAAATGTATATGTAGCATTGAATCAAAATAATCACCATGTGGAAAATCCGATCTGTGCACACCAAAGCACTTTTGGCCTACAGGGTATGTAGTCAAAAGTGTTATAAAATCCATGGAAAACATCATAACTTATAATTTCATGACGAATGCCATGAATTTTAAAGTCATGACAAATGCCACATATTTTATAACACTTTCTTGCATACCTTGCAGGGAAAAATAGCTTCTTTTGGTTCTTCATCTCCACCATTTTACATGAAATATGTGTTATGCAAATATGTATCCAATGAACAACATATCTGATGATTACAATTATGTAGGTTTCCACCTACAAAAGCAAGATCATCATGAGCAAAGAATAGTTTCATGTTTATGAATTACATAGCATGTCATTGACTACGCTTAATTGTCTATGTGGAAAGCTAGATTCTTGGCAGAATTACATTCCATTGCAAAAAAAAGTGAGAGAAATAGTTAATAATTTATTTATAGTTGGTTAACCAAATCTATTTATTGATAATAGGAAAGTTTTGTACTTACATGTGATGTTGGTGGTGTTCAACAAGAGTGAGCAGCATTGGATCAACTTGTTGGACCAGGAAAGAATATGAAATAGACAATTTACAATACAATAATTTTCTTGTATGTCTATTGCATCTGTGCAACATTATAAAGGAAAATATATAGACATACAATAAAAGAGGTTAGCATTATTTGTTGTAAATAGAAAGAGATAAAATAGGAGATTTTGAATACATGGGATACTGGCAAACAATTGTGTATAAGTTATCTACTAAAAATGTTGAAAAGAGAGTTGTGGAAACAATGACAAATATAATGGATAGAATAGAGTATGTTTTTTTAGTGGGCAAGTGCATGTGAGAATTTGTGTGCCTATGTATATAAGCAACACCAAATATACGATGATAGAATCCAAAAGCACTAAACCTATCCCCACCATAGTTATATCATGAAGCCCTTGGCTCTTAGCCAAAGTCCTTGAGTAAGAAAGGGAGAAAATCTGGCAACTCTTATCATATATCACAATGTAAAACAAATAAAATAAATTTAAAACAACTATTGGAAGAGAAATTTTGTAAAAATCGTGGCTTTAGTGGAATTGGATAAACCACTTCTTTATAAGCTAAGCTTCCGAGATAAATAAGTAGATATACTTCTCATTAAGTTTTTCTCTACTTCTAGAAGCACATGAGAACAGTGTTTGGTTTCTATTCATAACCACATAAATTGATGCCCTTTTTCCTCCCCACCATATTGGCATTATGAACCCTGAAGGGCTCTAGCCAAACCCCCAAGCCAAAGGAGTTAAGGTCCATGGGAAATCCCATAAAGGAAAAATATACACATAGAATAAAATAGGTTAGCATTGTTTGTTGTAAATAGAAAGAGATAAAATGGGAGATTTTGAATACATGGGATACTCGAAAACAACTATGTATAAGTAATGCACTAAAAATGTTGAAATGAGAGTTGTGGAAACAATGACAAATACAATGGATAGAATAGAGTATTTTTTTCGGTGGGAAAGTGCATGTGAGAATTTATAAGCAACAACAAATATATGATGATAGAATCCAAAAGCACTAAACCCACGCTCATTGTCCTCCCTACCATATTGGCATCATGAAGCCTCATGGGCTCTAACCAAACCCCTGAGCAAGAAAGGCAAGTAAGGTCCATGGAAAATCTTAAGGACTCTTATCATATATCACACAAAAACAAAAACAAAGAAATTCTAAAACAACTATTGGAAGAGCACTTTTGTAAAAATCATTGGCTTAAGTGGAATGGAGCAACATACACCACTCTCATGTGCTTTCAGGGATAAATAGTGTGATGCTATGAACAATTTGTTTGTCCACTCAAAAGCACATGAGAGCATTGTCTGGTTGCTATTCATAACCACATAGATCGATGTCCATTGTCCTCGGTACCATATTTCAATCATGAAGCATCATGGGCTCTAGACAAACCCTCGAGCCAAAGGAGTTAAGATCCATGGAAAATCCCATGGAGTCTTACCATACACCATAGGGAAAAGGAACCCGCGGAAAGATGGGTGGTTTGAACCAAATTCTATAACTAGTGTTTTTTATGGGTTACGAAGTACAAAGAAAACATATATCCTAGTAAAGAAAAAGCATAATGGGATTTGAAGATGGTTAGAAGAAGATTGGTAAGTGGAATATATAGAAGAATGGAAAATCAAGGAAAGAATATGATAAAACATATTCACACAACACAAGTAATGTATGTAACAATTGACTCAATGCGCTTGCAGCTTTAACTATGAAAGATAGCAATAGTTGCATTGTCTGTTATCTATTGAACTTTATATGTTTAGCTAGTAGGCTATTTGTTTGAAGTTGCTATTTCTTGAGAAGCCAACATTTAATCATGCAGTATGTGTCAAGCTTGAAACAAATGAGGGAAAAAGAATATCATGAAACATATTGATATAAGATTCAAGCTACATTGTTTCATAGTAGATATTGAAAACAAATAGAGGAATTATATAGCAGGTATTAGAATAACACTTGTTTGGTAGTAAATATCACCGTTATTAAACCTTTACTGAGCCATGTAAAAGATAAGACGCATACATAGCGCAACATACATACGTCCTCAATCTTACGATTGATATAAAAAATACCCATATAGGTAGATATACATATGCATACATATCTAGAAAAAAAAATGCAAATATAAGCATATATCTAAACATGTTTGTATATATAGACAAAGATATGCATTAACCGATTCTTAAGTCTCCACTCTAATACCCTTCAATTGTTATATAGAGTGCTTCATTTCTACCAATATGTGTTGCATGATATTCTTTTTCCAACTTCATCTCACAGTGCCTCCTATAACAAATTGTTATTTGTCATTGTTCCTTTTATGTGTAAGACAAGAAAATGTATTGGTTAAGTTGCATTGTCGAAAGAGCCATTGTGGTGTTGCTTATGTATGAGGCTATTGTAAGAATAGCCATCCTTGGGTCCATTCAATAACAGATTTGAGAGTTTTGAAACTGTTGTGCTGTGAAGTCTGTAAATTGTTTTACATGGGTATTTTGTATAAATATTTTGTCCATAATATTGAATACCAAACAATGTAGCTTAAATTCCCAATTAAGGCTGTGGTGCTATATGCATTTTGGACAAATCATTGCATCATATAATTGTTGTGATAACATAAAGGAAATAGGTGCTGCCTTGGAGAACTGGGTTTGAATAATTGATTTGGCAAGTTGGAAGGATAAACACATTTGTCGACATTTATAGATTTTTGTTACAATTTCCCTACCTCTCTATATGTAAGCATGGGTTGGGGGTAGTGGAGTTGGTGTCCTCGATATGTGGAATCTGAGTGGTAAGTGTTTTTCGCACAAGGGTGGAGCTTAGAAATTACATGGTGGGTTGGGCGTGGTGGAGTTGGTATCCTCAAACAAGGTAAATACAATATTCAATGTTGCAATATGGGAAAGTATACTTTGATGAAGTTATGTTGTTGAAAGAGCCATCGTGGTGCTTGTTTGGTACTAGACTATTGTTAAAATCATCACATTTGGCTCCATTTTTTAGCAGATTGGAGGGTTTTGAAGCTATGGTGGTGCAAAATCTATAAGTGATTTCACATGGGTATTTTTTAAAATAATTGATTATTACTTAATTGAGATTGGAAATAATGGATACATTGTAAATAATGATTTAACTAGAAGACCTCTACCCATAGAGAGGGATAATTTGTTTGAAGTCTCTAAGATGGGTATAACATCAAAGATAAAAACATATAACAAGAAAACATTAACAATAAATTAATCATCTATGTAAAACACCCATGTTAAAAAGAGTATAACCCATACAACTTATTAAAATTCTAGATACCACCTCATGCTTAAAACACCATGGTGTTTGAGAGATTGTAAAGAGGCATTATAATAACACCAATGGAGTTTGATTGTGCTCCCATGTATATATCCCCGCTAGTTTGGCGAGCATTGCTTGTAAAAAATGTTGACTCTCATCTCTAAGCCGGCAGTTGTAGGGTTTTAAACCCGCTAGTCTCCGAAGCCAGAACCAAATATATGTAAGTGTTTTGCAAAAATGATTTATTTATTTATTTATGTTAAAATTGTTGTGTGGAATTTGCAAGTCATTTTGCATGGGTGCCTGGCATTATGGTTTTATATGGATGAAGAAATTGCAGTTAAATCTTGTTTCTTTCACCCAAAAAATATCTATCCCCAGGAAGACGAAAAGATAACTATAGGAACATGAAAAAATGTACTGTGTAGAGTAGACTATGGGCTGTGCTTTTTTGGTGTGTCTGCTACAAGCATCATGCAATAGCTCTTTTGCAAATTTATTGGCCACAAAATTTACTCCTAGGAAATGTAGATTGAATTTATGATTAAGCTTCTGCCATTGTGGGGAGGTTCTACAAATTATTGGTACTCATTGGCTTTATGAGTTCTATTTAATATGGGTTTTGTGCCAAATAGTGCAGCTTCAAATTTTCTGGCGGTGAGAGCACCGTATTTTTTTGTGGTGACGTGGGCATTGGTAATTATATGGGTTGGTGGTAGTGGAGAATGGTGTCATCATAATGGGGAAGGTGAATCATGGCAAGTGTTTGTTGGCGCGAGCACCAATGCATCTTCCCATTGGTGTATGGGGCGGAGGCCAAAGTAAGTGCTATATTGAATGTTGTCATGTGGGAAAGCATGTTTTGATTAAGTTGTATTGTTGAAAGAGCCATTGTGGTGTGGGTGAATTGGATTTTCCGATGCCAGGGATGCCTCAGTTGATGGGAACTTGTGCGGGATTTTTCTTTTTGTGGCGACATGGAGCTTGGTAGTTACGTGGGTTGACAATGGTACAACTGGTTGACTCAATACATGGGAACTGAATTCTTGTGTATAATATTTAGTAACAAATAAGTGTTATTCTAATTCCTTTCATACAATTCCTCTATTATAGTTGAATATATATATATATGTGTATATGTACCTGTCTATGCTTTGAAGCATTGATTTTTTAGATACAATTCACATTGTATGTAAATATGTATATATATATGCCTAATATGAGAGGGAAAGGCAGAAGTGGAAATTGCATGTTTTCTCACTTGCCCATGACATTGGCATCATGAAGCCTCATGGGCCCCTAGAAAATTGTGAGCTAGGTAAAGCATGAAACGCTAACCACAAATGTGATGGAGTTTCATTATATATTAGAGAATAGTGTTTAGTCGCTAAAAAAAATCTAATATATGTATTCATTTTCCTAGAGTTTTTTTTGCTCTAGTAACTTTTTAGGAAAAGAGAATGTCTGATAAAGAATTGTAGAAGATGGAATTGCACATATGAAACACAAAAATATTGTTTAAAGGAAGACAACAAAGAAATAGAAAAGGTTTTGTTTCAAAGCATACAATGTATAGGAATAACTTTATAGACATACCTGATTTTGGTATGTTTTGGAATGTATCTAACCATGTAGAAAGAAAAGGGGCATGTGTACAACTTTATTATGCACTGAAGGATGTCTAACCCTGTAATAAGAAAAGGGGTAAATCTATAAGCTTGTAAATTATAAATTTACAAAAAAAAACTATCAAAATATATATATGTGGTTAGGTGTGTATGAAACGACCAAATAGATAGGGGCAAAACAACTTACATCAACAATATGTCTACAAGATAGTGCAAATTGTAGAACAAAACACTTGTTAAACATGCAATTTGCAAACCAGTGGAAGTGCATGGTAGGTTTTGTCCATTTTGTACTTATTGAGCAACACAACCATCTCCACAACCGGCAACCCATCCAGTCAACAAATTCCACCATTGTTATCAAGAGGTCTGGGCAAGGCCTCACAAATTTCATGGACTATTATTATATATTAAGCAAAAAATGGAATATACAGAAGACTGTATATTTCTGAAAGCAATACAAAGGAAGGCAAAAATAGTAAAGTGTTGAATAGAGAATTCTATACATCAACATTATTCATATAGATATACACATACATATACATATACATATGCATATACATATACATATATACATATACATATACATACATATACATATACATATACATACACATACACATACACATATATATACATATACATACATGTACATATACATATAAATATACATATACATATACCTACAAACTTACTTTTCACCCTTCATTTATCACTTCTAGTTATCTTTATGTAGCATTGGCGTTATACTCATTACCATATGACCGGTTCTAGTTAAATTTCTTTCTTTCATAAAAAAAATATGGTTAGGGTCACTAATCATTTCACCTCTTCTATTCTTCATGTACCTACAACTAAATATTATAGACAAATAGAGAACACTTGTCCATGGCTTTTATTGGCAGCCTGGAGCTTACCTCTTAAACAAAGGATTTGCCTAAATGTTCCTCATCAGTCAATAAGCTTTGCAAAGAAATCATAAATTTACAATTTTCAAGGCAACTGCTATATAGTAAATGTCTTTTTAATAGGTCTTTGACAGTTTCCTTTCTCACATAGTAAATGTCTTTTTAATAGCTTGAATTTTGAGTTGAGAAGTGAACTGTTATATAGATTGGTTCAGGCACGATATAAGTTTATCTCTGGCCTACTTTTCATATTCATTAGACCTAGAAGCACATTTATTATTATTATTTTCATTAAATTTGTAGGTGAATGATGACCAAGAACCAAGAGTGATTAGCATTCAAAGAAACTTTAAATCGAATACAAACTCATTAAACTGATGGAATAAATAATTTATGACTCCTGATTTTTGCATAATGAAAAAAATGATAACATTCATGCAGATTTTAAATGTGACATAAAAAAAATTTCAACAAAAAGGAGAAAGTATATCAAATAAATATAATCTACTAGCAATTCTTTATTGGGAATGTTAATATGCAAATATCACAATTACTATTTTTTTTACAATAAAAAAACAAGACTACTTATATTCAAATTTGTAACTCTTGAGAAATACATTTCAACTATTAGCCATATACAAGATATTTCAAATCTGTATCATAATAAATTCTCAATTATTAGCCATATACAAAATATTTAATATATATTAAAATATATTGTCATCTATTGCCTGTATAGAAAATATTTGAAATATATATGGAAATAAATTCTTCAGTTGTCTTTGAAATTCTAATCTATGTAAACATATCATATAACCATCCAACTAATTTGAAATATTTGAAAGCAACAATGACAACAAAATTGATGCACAAAGTTATAATAAAAAAGATGGCAGGTCAATAAATGTGCAAATATGTAGATGCAAACATAGGTATAAATTATGTCCATATTTCTTAAATAGAAGTCTTAGCATGCCATAGTCAAAATTTAAAAGTCAAAGCTATGAGAAATGATCAGAAATGCAAAAGAGCAATCAAAGCATAGACTGGCTAGTGGAGTCTTTTTCTAGAGCAAGAGTAGATATCTTCATCATGTCTACAAGCAACAATTTACACTCTACTTCAAAATCAACTTTCATTGCTTTGACAATCATTGTTTTCAGCTGGTCCTCAGAATTATAAGTTTATATTCTAATCAAAGCAGTAAAGATTTATGCTTTACAAACAAGGCCTTTAATAACAACAATAGGATTTGTTGTAGAGTTAGAGCTATCTTGCAATGTGTAGAGGTATTTTGCTAGGATATACAACAAACTAGTGGCAGCTTCATCAAAATCAATACACCAAAGGGTGCATGAATGGTCTTGTAGCTTTAACTACAGAAGATAGCAATAGTTGAATTCCTTAATTTCCATCTAGAAATGATCACAAAACCAAACATCAACATGGGGGTGTGTGCATTTCCTTTGGCATTCTTTACCATTAGCTAGTAAGGGGCAAGCAGTGTAACAAAAAGACTCAATTTTTGCAATTTGAATGGTTGCTTTAAAAATGGCTTTAACAGTTTTTGGAAAATAGAGGCAGTTGTTTAAGATAAATGCAATAGTAACTCTATCATTTGAAGGATGCAACCTATGAGGTGCAGAAGAAGTTGAAGCCACTTGGTCTACTTTAATTCATCCCTTGGATCTAAGAGTGTTTTCCTCAGGAATAGAAGGGTTAATCTCAAGGATTGTTCCTGTTGATGTGTTGACGAAATTTCCATTAAAGTAGCCTACATGGCCACTAGACAACAACAATGACTATTTCACTAGAAAGGTACATCCACTCCAAGGTATCACCTTTTTCTTGCCAACTTGGGCCCCACAAATTAACATCAATGAAAGAAGCAGAGCCATCATATAGTTTAATGGTTCGTCAAATTGTTTCAGTTCCATAATTCTTACGGATTATTGATGTAGCACCCTCCATTTTTCTCGTTGGATTGATCATTGTTTTTATGCATTCTTCACTTTTGTTAGCACTCTAATTTTGGCACTTGGTCACTTTTTTACCACTATCTGTTGAGCGATGTAAAAGTTATATTTCGATGTGATGGGATTGTATTTAGATGTTATCATTATTCCATGTTTTGTATTTGCGTAACACTAGTTTAATTTAAAATATTTTATGCTTTAATTATATTGTGGTTGTTAGACTTGTCAATTTTAGAATTTGTATTGGTGAAGGGGACAAGATTCTATCACTCGCTTGTGAGCACCCTATGATTCTGAGAGTTCCGCTTCATGGTGTGTCTTATTATATATATATATATATCACATGTTCGGCTTGCAGGTTGTACATGACATCAACTCCACCGGCTTCACAGGTTTGAGCGTGTCCATTGACCAATGGTAATCGAAGGAGATAGTAGCTAGGTTTTATATGCCAAGTCATCACCCTAGTCATAGTTGTCGTTGGGTTTAGCGGGTTTGATTTGGTTCTTTCCTCTCTGATTAACCATTTCTTTTCTTATTTTAATGAATATTAAATGGTAGATATGGTTTAAATGATGATTTAATGTATTTAGTTTCAATATTGAAATGCAATTTGTTCCATTGGTTATTTGGATTTAAATTAATAAAATAATTCTTTAGTTATTGATGAATTTGATTAATTAATAAAATTAGATTGAGTTTATTGATTAATTAGATTAATGGTGATAAATTTAAATGAAAGAGCTATTTTGACATTATTGTATATTTAGATTTAAAATTATAATGGAAATGAAAATCATATTAGAGATTTAATTTAAATGATAATAATAAAATGGAAATGTATTTAAATGTCACATTTTGGAAATTTTGGAATTCTTACAACTTTGAGATTTTGGTTTTAAATGAAATTTTGAATTTGCATGAGATTTCAATTTGAAAATAAAAGTGTTTTAAAATTTAAAATACTCAAGTTCGGTATTCATACTCAAGTTCCAATTTTGGTATCAATACTCAAGTTCGGTATTCATATTAGATAAAAAAAACTCAAATCTTAATTGCTTAAGGACTAGTAGAATATTTTGTTTCCTGTTTTCTTTATACATGACTGGTATTTAGTTATTTGTGTATCTTGATTGTGCATTCTATGCATTTTCTCTTCACAACTATTACTACTTGTCACTTTGCATTAAGTGGATTGACTTTAATTCCTTTCTTTATTTGCTTACTGAACTCAAATGAGCTTTTTTGCATCTTTAAAATCATATTGCATTGCCTTTGTCACTTTGGTCTACCTAAAAGAAATTGTTTTGTAAATTAATGTAGATGAGTTATTTGTGACAAAGGTCATATTTTTATGATACCAAGTTAATGTTTCATCAATTAGAATATGTATGTGGAGACATGCTCACATAGTAGATAGGTTGTGTATGAAACTACTTTTAAGTTCATTATATCTAGTCAATATGGAAATGTAGGCGAGTTATGTGAGAAGCTACTCATTTTATTATAATCAATGGTTTATGCCTTTATGTAGTAAATTTATTTCAGTATTAATGTAACTCTTTGTTTGAAACTTTGAACACAAATATTGGTAAAGTTCATACTTTCTCTCACTTAGGGTTTGCATTTATGAGTGCACTCTATTTCTTAGGGTGGAAAAGGATCTATATGGTGTGGAGGGAAAATGTATTGTTTAAGCATTGGATGAAGGTGAATTGTTCATTTGTTGAAAATTTGGTTGAAGGTTGCTCTCAGTGAGTGACAATCCATGATTATTGAATAGGCATATAGCCAACACAAGTTTCTATTTGGATCATCCTTAAAAATTCTATAGATTCTACTATACTGTGTTATACAAAACCCAACTTTTAGTTCAAGAATTCAATTAAGTTGTTGATTTTGTTTTGGAAAGTTGATTCATGAAGTTTTGAAATAAGTGTATTTCATTAATTTTAGGAGTTATTAAGAGGGAATGAAACTATGGTATTTCTTGCAATTCTTTTGCATCCACAAGAGGCACAAGTATAGTTAAAAAATAGAAATGTGGGGGCACCTAGGTACCACAAGAAAAAAGTAACTACACTCACACTTGCAAGCCTTGATGATTCTTTAAATCAAGTTATTGTTGGTAGACTCAACTAAGTCATTACCTTGAGGGTAATAGTTTGATGATTTATTTATTTATATTCCATGCTTAATTACCCAAGCACTGATTTAGGCACTAAAAGACACATTGGAATTTTCAGAGATGATAGTGGAAGGAGCATTGAACTTGCTCACAATTTCATCAATGAATTCCAAGATTGAATCTTTAGTCACATACTTCATTGCAAATACCTTTGTCCACTTGGTGAAATAACATGTAGCTATCAAGATCCACTTTTGACTAGTAATGGGTGGTTGATTTATCTAACCAATTAAGTTTATACCTTATTGTGTGAATGGTTCATCTTCTTGAATAAGGTGGAGAGGAAGGACAACTAATCTCTACTTTCTAGTAAAGAAAGCACATTTCTTACAATTATTCACCCACTTGTAAGAATAATTGAATAGGGTTGGCCAATAATATACAACCCTCATTACCTTAATGGAAAATGCCCCAATAGAGAAATGGCCACTTGAGAATCTACCATAAAATTATTTTAGCGTACTACTAACCTGATTTTTTCTAATACATCTCAATACTGCCCATTGAAATTATTTTTGAAGAGTATGTTATCCACTAGGACTTATGGGATGAACTATAATATAAAGTGTCTTCTTTTATTTTAATCCAAACTTGGAGGGTATATGCCTTCTTGCAGGAAAGTAGTCATGTTATTTATCTAGTAGTTTTGAGCATCCATATTTGTTGGTTTATCATCTTGTAAGATAAGGGAAAAATTTGTAGGAGTCTCAGATGATGAGATTGACTATTCATAGAGCCCTTTTACTCTTACTAGTTTGGTGATATTAATATCTATGTCATACTCCATGATCTTAGTGATCTAGCTAGCTCTTTTATCATTGATGTATTGACTCAATAGAAACTATTTGATGCTAGCATGGGGTACCATGAATTGGGTCCTATTGTTGGAAAATATGTGTCTAAATTTCTTCAATGTTCTAATAATAATGAGGATGTGCTTTTCCACATACCTATATTTGAGCTCATTGTCCTTTAGTCCTTCATTGAAGAAGGTAATGGATTGCTCAAAATTATCATTTTTCAATTGTGTCAAGATAATTGATATTCTTACTTCTCCTTTGAAGGTATAAAGGATGAAATATTTGTCATAATTTATATTTAACAAGAGTATGATCCCAAGCAATTGCTTGTTCAATATCCTCAAGATTATCTTTTCCCTCTTTATTCCATCTAAAGACCATAATTTTATTTAACATAGAGGTGAGAGGGTTTACTAACGTTGCAAGGTTGGGAATGAATCATATCACAAATTTAATTCTCCCAAGGAAGCTCTACAATCCTTATATGTGTTAGGAGTCTCCCCTATGATTGAGGTTCTGCCGAAGTTAGGCAGTAGCCTAGCTCCACGTTATGCCAATTTCATGTATTACCTATTGGGGTATGTTAATAGGATTTCATCAATGATTCTCAAGATCCTTGGATCTTGAGACACATTTTTTATTTCCTTAGGTGTGAGCCCTTGGTTTACCTGTTTCAAAGTGTAACTCTCAAAAGGGAGAAGATTCTAACTTTGTGAGTTTGTATGACCACTAGGATTCTCACCAAAGTTTATTTCACTAGTTGGCTTGTACATCAGATTAGATGATGAGTCCATCCCTTTTATTTTTATTTGTGATCGTGTGACAACCATAAAAAGTGATGATATTTTGACTGTCTTTTTGTAGATTTTTATTTTTTGGTTTTTGTGAAGTTTTGGTATGAATGCAACTAAAATGAATCTACTCTATGTTTGTAGTGCTTTTTGATTTGTGGAAATTTTTGAAGGTACAAGACTAAAAGGAAAACTATAGTTTTTTGATTTTTTTGTGATGATATTAAACGTTAAATGCAAATACCTTTGATAGCTTTGAATTTGGGTCGTAAAGGATGATTACCTTGACAAAATTTTCAATTTTGGACAAACGTAACCAAATGAAAAAAAACCTAAACTTCTAGTGATGATGGTTGTTTGATAGAAAAAGTCAATTTTCCACTAGACTAATGAGTTGAGAAACCTACTTTTGTTTGTGAGGGCATTTTTGTAGATGAGCTTTTGATGATTTTCCAAGTGATGGCCTTAGAATTTTGACTTCTAAAGTTGTTTTCAATTTTTAGATTTCAATATTTCACAAAAAGATTGTAAGGACTTGTGATATGATGTTTTAACCTAGGAAAGGTAACAATTTACTAAAAATGTAGGAAAAAGTGTCATTTCAATTTTTGGCATTTGTGTAAATGAGATTAGGTTTATGCAGCCTCTGGAAATAAAATCTATTTTATCTATCAAACATATGCAATAGAGAAATCCACAAATGTGGTGTAGAAGATGTCAATTGTGGTGTAGTCTGCAATAAATTCATTACAAAACATGTCAAATGCATTTCTATTTGTTTGCTAAGGTAGGATTTCAACTGATAGAGAGATGCAATGTTCTAATAGATGAATGTATCACAATTGGTAACATATACGTCACACTATTTCTATAGTGCAAATACATAGTTGTGATGCACAGGCTAACAAATGCGGTGCACAAGTTTTCTCAAAAATCTGACCTCTAAGGAACCCTACTCTTGTATAATTTTTTGATTTTAGATGTGATTCAATTTAAGAAAATATAGAAATAGTTATTTGATAAGTTATTAGTTGTGATTTTTTATGGTTTGTGTCAATGATAAGGCCCTAAGTCTGTTTATTTACACTGGTACAACAACAAGAATAAAAAAAATCATAACTTAACTTAGTAGTAGAACATGTGTGTAACTTTAGGTAGGCCCACCTCCCATTTAAGGGGTAAATACTTAGAAATATTTGGTAGTGAAATAATTGAGATAATTGTTTTCAAAACCTTCTCTATATGAAGGTGGATAGTAGACATCTAGTGACACAGGGTCATCGATAGATGCCATGGGAAAACCTCCTTTTGCTTCTTGAGAGGCTATTGCTAGCAACCCAACAAGATCTATCTCAACCTAAGAAAGTACTCAGTGAGTAGCTTTAGGGTATGATCCACACCCCTTGCACCACTTTATAAGATTATGTTCGAAAGTATTTGAAGGCCTCTACAACAAAGGTTTTTATTGGTTAGATGTTTGTGAATACCATCGACCTCTCAGATGTCTCTTCAGGGTCCAAATATCTATAATCCCCTAATGGAAGTCTGGAGTGCTACATGCACATATCAAACTACAACTTTCACTTGCATCCAATTTCTATAGCACACTAGAAAATGTTGCTTGAGGTTGATTCTTTGGATTCTCCATGAGGATGTATCCCAAGGTAGGCCACCTACTTAAAAAAGTGGAAAGTTTATATGTTATAATTTCTCATCACCTAGGATTGCATTAAGTGCACAAGGGGAGAGGATGCTTTACAACAACAATAATTTTGATACCGAGATTGATGTGTGGAAGTGCACCAAATACAATAAACACTAGTTCATTTTAATTACACCAAAGGAAATGTGTAATTTTTATGTTAATTTAAGTGCACCAAGTGAAGTATTGCATGTTCAATCACACTGTTAATTTTAAATACAGATTACAAAGTGAGGATTGTATTGTTCTTTTTAAGAGCACTAAAACCAAATGTTTGAGATCATGTTCATTTTAAGCACTAAAAAGAAATGTGTGAGATCATGTTCATTTTAAGAACTAAAAAGAAATATTCAAGATAATTTGAGAGATCGCCACAAATTGGAAATAAAAAAGATCAATAATTCAAAAAACCTTACCCTACTAAAAAAAGAAGAAGTATAAATCAACATTTTACCTTTCTTTTTCTAATAGTCACTTGCGGTGCAAGTTTCGATGAATGTTGTGCATAGAGGAGTGATTGTGATGCACAAAGATCTGAATACAGTGTAGGAAGACTCAGATGCAGTGCATAGAGAGTCAAATGCGGTGTAAGGTACAATGTTTGTGTTGGATTGGTTAAACCTGCAAAAATATAGAAAATAATAGTGACAAATACGTACGACGCGAAAAACTTTGTATACATCACATAGGTAATCAAATGTATTGAACAAACTATCGATTGCAATGTAGGACCCTATGAATGCGTTGTTCTTTTCCACGATTGCATCACACTTCCTTAGCTTCAATAAAATTAATTTCTTACATAAATTGTTAACTACGTGAGTTTCATGTTGGGTTCACCAAAATGTAAATTAGAAAATTGACATTCAGTCATAGAGATTTAATATGAATCAAACTAAACAATCACAATCTGTAATCCTATACTCAAAATATCCAATTTAATCAATGGAAAACATGCAACATGGAGAAAACCATATTCAAACAAATGATACCTGTCACCTTTACTGTGTTGTCAAGAATTATTTCCATTATACTTCTTTATATGCTTTTTCTCTTAGAAATTAGTATGCTAGATTCTTTTTCCTTAAGCTTCAAGCGTGTGTGAGATGACCACAATGATGCAAATGCCAAACTTTCATGTTTAGCCATCAATGTGTTATGAAGGCTTGCTTTTATAGAAATGCTTGATTTGGGTGAATGATCCAGATTCAAAGATGAAAGATGAAGATCAACGGTCGAGGATTGTTAAGAGGAAATAGATTTGAGAGTTAACTGGTTTTTTTGATTTAATCAAGGGAATCAATTGGTCAATCAATGGAATTTGATTGATTAATTAGTGAGATTGATTGATTAATCAAAGGGATTTATTTATTAGTCAATGGATTTAATTGATTAACAATTGATTAATTAGTCAATGTATGAGATTATAATTAATTAAATGATTACTTAATTATTTGGAGGAATGTGCAAGTGAAAATTAGATAATAAATAAATATGTATTTATTAATGGATAATGTTGGAGATGAAATAAGGGAATTAAATAATTAATTTAATTATTTAATCTAGAAGTGGGAAAGTTATTTAATTAAATAATTAATAGCATTTATTTAATTTAAGAAGGGTGTTGAATGTTAATTAAACAATTAATGATAACTATTTAATCAAAATAGAAAGATAAGTGTAATTAGTAGCGTAATTAAATAAATAAGGTTTATTTAATTAATCAAGAAGATTAATGATAATTAAGATATAATTAAATAATAATATTTATTTAATTAATTAGAAATGATGAATTAGAATGAATTAATTAACACAAAGTCACTTAATTAATAGAAAAATATGATATTTGATAATAAATAAATAATAAGGTGTCGGTATTAACATGGTGTGTTGGTTTAAAGGTGGCATTGTTGTTCTTTCCACCAAGGTTCAAACCCCCTTGGGGTGGTATTGTTGAATGGTTGTATTCTGGTTCATAGCTCCGGTCAAAAGCATTTACCCCTTGAATAAAAAAATAATTAAATAATAAGGTATTATTTAATAATCAGGGGAAAAGGGCAAAAATGAGTAAAAAGGTGTTGCTTGTAGACTAAGACAATTTCATGTATCTACACCTAGGTCATAGGTTCTTGGTGCTTGACATTTAATGTAATACAAATTTGGTTTGTGGAAAGTGTTCAAATGAAGTCTAAATTTTGAAGTATTCATTTGGTAGTCTTAGTTTTTTTCCTTAATGTGCTCAACTATCAATTTAGAATTCAAATTTTGAAGCTTGAGAGGTTTTCTTAAGGGATTAAAATATCGCCCCTGACTTGTAGATTGCATCTTGCAATCTAGACCCTAAATTCCAAGACAATGTGACTTAGACGCCAAACTCTTGGGATGTGTGATTTTTGTTTTGAACCCCAATCCTCTTTAAATGTGAGCTCAAACTCCAATACTAAACTACACACTTTGTTTCTAGTAATCTAAGTTTTTTGTAGTTTCATGCCTAAAGTCTAAACCAAGGGAGATTGTTCCATTTCTTCTTGCCTTTGGAGATTGCTTGTCTCATTCAGAGTGTTGAGTCTATGCCATAGTTAATCTTCCACTTGTATCACTATGCTTAGTGCATTGGTAAGCATGCATGTTAGATGTATATTATGTTATGCCATCACATCTTGTAGATTTAGAAGTACAATATAACATGTTCGGTGTCACACTTGTATTAGAAAAATATTGTTCATCTAATTTTTTCCATTGATATGGTAGGTGAATGCTTAGAGTATTACAAATTGTCCTAGGGATAAGAAAATCTAAAGCTTCATGCTATGTTGTTCATCAAAGACTTTTATTTCTCCTCGAAGGGTCTACTTGCAGTGAATAGTGAATATTCTATGGAAAATTGACTTCATGAGAAAATAATTTGGAGTAGCGAGGTCCATATATTTCAAATTCTAAATTACCACCGTCCTCGGCATGGCAGTTTGCATGTTCTGCTTCACTCACTTCTATTCAACTCTCTCTGTTCCAAGCAAATGTAGAAATTTCTTGAAACAAACATCGACAAAGTCTCTCTCTCTATCAATCATTAAGCACTACTCAATCTATCAATTCAAGTTTTTAACTTTAACAAACTTCTAAATGATACATTTGCGTGTTGTAAACAATAGATTTAAATATATCCTTTTCTTAATTTCCACATTCCTCAACACGACAGTTTTACATGTTCATCTCTGTCTATTCCAAGGAAACGTAATACAAACATAATTCTAAATGTAAATATGGCAATTGAAGTTTTATAAAATTGGCGACAGATAATTACAAAAATAATATTAGAGGCTAAAAGGAGATTTATAGGTCATACAACTATATAGTCAAAGGATGGAAGCACACTATACAAAAATCCATACACTATACAAATGGCCATGTACAATGTGCTTGAAGACTTCACAAGGTGGGAAGAAAGCAAAAAAATGACATAGGGAAACAAAAAAAGAAACAAAATGCTAGCACTAGGAGTAGGAAAAAGGCTAAGGCTAGGATAAAATGATTATTGAACATGCTACAAGAGGTTGATACCAAAAAAAAACCAAAAATAATAGAATATTTATAAGGTATAATATTTTTTATATTAAATTTTATCTCCAGTCTATTGGATTGATGCCACTTATTGATAAGATTCAATAATATATAGAAAATAAAAATATTGAAAAAAAATCTTATATGATGAAATAAAATATCTTACAAAAAAAAAACCTACAAAATAAAAAATGATAAAAGTCACAAACATATATAGAAAAGAAAAATAGATAAATCTCATACAATGAGAAGAATGTGAGAAATAGAGCATTTTTACTTAGATAGAATATACACAACTACATATGAAGATAAGTAATGCACAATTCAAGATCTAGCTTACTTTGCCTCTGGGATCATGAGAAGAGAATACATGATTTAAGGTCCAACATGGTTTATTTCTAGGAATCATAAGCATCAATGAATCACTAGTACTAACTTGCTTCATCCTGCTAGGTGATTTAGATGTTTGATAAAATGTAGGAGCACTTGGACTACCATTATTTGTTGCTTGGTGATCCAAGATATATAGTGTTATAGAGATCAAAATTTCCTTCAATAAATGAAAATTTCTTCTCTTACCAACTATTCTCAATTACTCTACACTAGGTTTAACTAGCCAAGGATTTTGTTTAACAATTAATCTACTACTAAAATTATGTCTAGTTAATCCTTTAACAATTTAACCATAAATAAATGTTTTCTTATTAAATAAAAAACTAAAACACACGAAGAATAAAAATGATACTAATTATAGAAAAATTGACAAATAAAAATAAATACAAAAGTGGAAAAGGATGAAAAAGAAAAACCAAGACTAAAATATTTGACCTGATTGTGCCAAATGCTATTACTTTGTGTAGACGATAGTGCACATGTTGTAGTTCCGTATGGAAATAAATCTCAAGGCATTGGTATATAGCGGAAAATTGAACACTCCATAGTGATCAATCACCATGCCCTCTCTTTAATTTGGAAAGCACATTAATATTTTTATATTTACACTTATGAATACAGATATGTGTATATGTGCATGTGATTAGAATATGCACCCTTTACATGTATGATTTACAAATATTTTAGTATAGTGTGAAGCAAAAGAACAAATTAATAAATCCTTAGGATGTATACCTCAAAAGTAAGAAAAAAATAGGATTTCCTTTCCCCTAAAATATAGGAAAGAAAAAGAAGATAGCAACAGTGCCATAAATAAAGAGAACTATAGAGGCACACAAAAAATCATGAAAAATTAAAAGGAGATCAAGATAGAGGTGATATTAATATAGTTAACATTGTTCATAATGAAAAGAGGAAGGATTTTTTTTTCTAAACCTCATAAGAAATAATCTTAGATGAAATCAATGTGATATCCATTATATAAGAATAAGTGTTGTTGATTAGAGTACTACTTTAGGTGGCTTAGCAAAAGATGAAACATGGAATTTTTGTAAATCCTTTTCAAGCATGCCATAAGAAGAATGTGAAGTTTGTATCAACTCCAAAAGAAATATATTATCTTGAGTCTAGCCCAAAGCTACTCAACAAGATCATACTCTTTGATTTTTTTAATATGACTATGAGGATATGATGGAAGAATAAGAACTTATGAAAGAAGAGGCAAAAGCACATGATTGAGTTTTTAGTACAGTTTCTGTGATCGAGTGAAAATACGTGTTAGAAAACGAGCAGCAAACAAAAGAGTGCAAATAACAACTATAAACCCCTTACACCTCAAAATTGGCCTAGTTGGATTCAAAAACAAAGTAAAGATAACATATGGAGTTGATTTACCTTGTCTTGAATTGATCCTTTGGTTGGACCTTGATCTTCAATATTGTATGCTCCTTTTATGTAAAAAGATGTAAGTTGTGAGATGCAATATGGATGGAAAATAGGTGAGAATGGATGCAAGTGCAAGTATTTGGCTAAGTATAGCTCAAGAGAAAAATTTGCAAGAGTTTGGCTAGCAGAAATGATCTCCAAAATGAGTGAAAAGAGGGGGTATTTATAGAGAATTCAAAATTCTCTAGAGAAATGGACGGTTGAGATTAAACCAACAAGGCCAAGATGTAGGGCTATGGTGAGTTGAGAACTCACAAGCCCTCACATCTTGGCATGTGGCATGTGAAGTGGCTTGAAAAAGATGATGTGTAAATGAGTTGGAAGGAGAGTACATGATATGGAGGTACTAAATAGTACCTTGGGATTTGGACAAGATCTCCTCATAAAGGAGGTCCTTGTCCCCATGTGGGTGAGAGGACATGTGAGGAATTAAAAATTCCTCAAATATCCACATGGGAATGAGAGAAGGAATTTAAAATTCCTTGGAATGCATTGGGGGATTAAATGTGAATTAAAAATTCGCATGGGGAAAGGGGTGCCTTCTCCAAAAGGAGAAAGCCTTTAATGAGGTTGAATTAGGACACATTTCATAAATGACACGGAGATTAGGTTGACCTAATTAAGTGATTAAGGTTGTGCAAGTACCTGATTAGCCAAATTAATAACATATTAAAGGCAAGTGGGAAATTATGGAGGATGTGACCCTAATGATGATTAGGGGTGTCCACATCTTAATCATAAATTAATTATGATTAAGAAAGAGGGTTAGATGGTTAAGAGAGATTGGAGACCAACTTGCAAAAGTTGGAGGATGTGACAATGAGAGAGAAATTGAGGAACTAAAAACTAATTTAAATCCAAGAGGTTATATGAATAAATTAAATAAAGTGGTATATTTATTTAATTTAGAGAGGAAGAGGGAAAAATTATTTATTAAATTAAATACTTTAGGAACCTTAGGTGAGACATGAAATATTAATTAAATTGATGATTTAATTAATATCAACAAAGAGGATGAAGTAGATGAGTAAAGGGATCAATAAATGAAAAAAAATCCCTTTGTTTAAAAAGGTAAAAAGGTGGGAAAATACTTATAAAAGGTAATTCTAAGAATTACGTCTCCTCATTTGGACAATTATCAATTGAGGAGGAGAGAGAGAAAAGGAGAGGGTGAGGGTGAAAGTGCACGATGCCAGAGTACGATAGCGACATTATCCACTGGGGGGACAAGAGATGGTGATTCTTTAGTGAGTGTGTCGTGCCACACCACGTTAGCTCCAAACCCAAATTTGTGATTTCTGTCATCTTGATTAAGTTTTCCAAACTTTGAAAATATGGGTTTTGTTGGGGGGGGAGGGAATGAAAAATGGGTAGAAAAAGAAAAGAGGGGGGGATTTTTTTTATTTTAGTTTTGGTTGAGTCTCACGGGGAAGTGGGTTCACCTACAACTGGGTGGGTCTGCCTGAGGCCGGGGCACGTCCGCTTGCGGGTTTGGGCGGGTCCGCTTGCACGTGGGGTAGGTTCGCTCGAGGTCCCAGGCGAGGCCAGGGGTTGAGGCGGGATCTGATAGGATCAACAAAGGGGAAAGATGAAAAAGAGAGGAAAGGGAAAGGATAGGGAAGGGAAGCTTGGGGACGGGAAAAAAAAGAAAAAAAATGATGCAAGAAAAAAAGAGAAAATGACAAAGTGGTCTTGTCATGGGTGTAGGATATTGAGAGTTTGCGGATGTGGGAGAGATGGTCCGAGGTACTGAGTAGATGTATAGCGGCGATGATGGGCGTGAATCATTAGGCGTTAGTAGAGCTAGGACTGTTCCACATCCTATCTTATCCGACGATTAAGTCCCACAAGGCCATGTTGACAACATTGATAGAGTGTTGGGACTCGGCGATATCAATGTTTCATCTACTAACTGGGGAGATGACGGTGACTCTGGAGGACATATGGTAGATTCTAAGGCTCCCCATAGCAGGGCTCTTGGTTAGCGAGTGTCAGGTAGAGGGTGATGCACTGGACAAGTCCGTGTAGATTGTGTTTGGTGACGATGAGCTACCGATTCAGCGGCAACAGTTGGACGTGGACAGATGGTTGTCTTGCAGGGTACTGACATTGTCTTTGTACCTAGCGGGGTTGATTAGTGGGATATTGTTGCCAGACCAGAGTGGTCAATTCCTACATCTCAGGTTCGTCGAGGTGATCTGACACATCATCAAGGGATGAGAGGGTAAGTTTGCATGGGGGACTTGTATGTTGGTTCAACTGTACAAGGATATGCATGTGATATGCTATCAGGAGGTACTGAGTGTGACCCATGTCACACTGCTATAGGTGTGGGCCTGGGAGCACATGAGGGTGACCAGGCCAGTAGTGTTGAGATCAGGAGAGTAGGATGACATAGTAGCAGTGGCTTTGAGATGGGGGATAGAGGCGAGAGCGATACTGCAATATCAGGATGTCAGAGATGTGGATGTGTGGAGGAGGCAATTCGATGATGTGTAGGCTGAGACGATAGTATGGTGTCCGCATATGCTGTGATGATTCAGGGATTGGAGGGATGATGAGGAGGCACACAAGGGTTATTTTTTCACATGATGCTATATTATTGGGAGAGGTCCGCGTGTAGTGGAGTTGCACAGGCCAGATCGAGTGACGAGGCAGTTTGGAGTGAGGTAGGATTTCCCGCGGGGTGAGTGTCATTCTGATGAGTGACACGAGAGCAGCCGTGGGGGGATGAGTTGGATCTAGACATAGTGTGGGAGTAGTTGGAGGCACTACAGTTTGTGCCATACCCAGGCATGAGGGAGGGGCCGAGAGATGCAGGGATGACATATTAGTATGTTCAGTGGTTTAGGCAACATCCACCTCCACAGATTACACCAGTGGTTCCAATTAAGGGGGCACTAGGGTTCAGGTCAGAGGATGAGAGACGGTTGATGCTGAAGAGAGAGGGAGAGCGTCCATGAAGATAGTAGAGAGGAGGTTAGGAGAGAGGAGGACAACGAAGAGGAGGACAAGAGGCGCTTGGAGAAACCGAGGAGTCGGTGAGGGTAGGCAGGAGGAGGAGATGATGGTGTAGAGCCCAAGGAGGAGATATAGCAGAGGAAGGAGAGGATGAGGCTAGGGTTGCGGCATAGAAGGAGAGGGGACCAGGGGCCCAAAGAGAGATGAGACAAGGGGTACATGCATCGCTAGGAGGTCGACAATAGGATAGACAGGAGGAGGCTGAGGCTAGTGGAGAGCACGAGGGATAGGAGGTAGATGTGGCCACAGGAGGGAAGTAGCGACAGAGAGAGGGGGAGGCCAAGGCTAGTGGAGGGTAGGCACGGGGAGCCACTATGGTGATTGATGTGGATCAGATGGAGGCATCGACAGAGAGTAAGGGGTATGAGCTACAGGAGATGGATATTTATGCTAAGGTTCATGACATCCCACCACTATCGACAACACCACCTAGAGGATAGGATCCAATAGTGATATTGAGAGGGACCTTGGAGAGACTGTGACTTAATGACCAGTGATTACAAAAGACAAAGGCAGAGTAGATTAGATTAGAGGAAAAGATGAGTGAGCTACAGGCACGATTTTCCTAGAGCGAGAAGGACTACTCAGACCTGGCCACACTGGTGATAGATGTGGAGAGGAGATTGTTGAGAGAGAGTGATGAGGCTCGAGATGAAGTGGTTGACCTGCAGGTAGAGGTAGATAGGTCACAAGCAGAGGTGGCTAGGAGCATGAGGAGGGGGATGCAAAGGAGATGGGAGAGAGACCGCTGGTGGTCGAGGAGGTGATACGTATGCGTTGTTGCTGGGAGCAGGATGTAGAGCCGACGTGAGATTTGGGTAAGGATTGCGGTGATATATAGATACTACAGAGATAGCTACAGAGGATTATGGGGAGAGAGCAACTACACCGGAGTGCGGGATGAGCCTCAGTGCGTGACGAGTATACCATTTTAGGAGCGACGGGAGATGGGACACTGGATGCAAAGCAGTAGAGAGAGGAGGGAGGTGGGTGCGATACACGGCGTTATAGACGAGAGATGGCACATGCACGTAGAGGCCATATAGAGGCAAAAGAGAGGGATGTGGTGCGAATGTTCTTAGTGTTACAAAAATGAGAGTGCGGTGGCGTAGAGGGCATAGGTGTAGTCTCTAGGAGAGAGAGATATAGCTGTCACTAGCATCAATCAGAGCTGCAGATGTTGCCGAAGCGACCCTGTGCACTCCAGAGGGATAGGATGTACCAGAGGTCTTTGCGCATTATTAGGAGAGAGAGATGTCGAGGGAAGCGGATGATGCCCAGAGTGAGTGGGGACAATAAACAAAGTCCAACTATAGGCGCCAAGCAGTTGAGGGGGCAAGTGAGCCAGGGTGATGCGCTACATAGTTATAGTTGCAGGAGAGGAGACAGGGCCACGTGAAAGGTACAAATAACCGAGCATTACACAAGAGGCGGGGTAGGAGCAGGGCCATTAGTAGGGATCGAGATAGATATAGGCATGAGGAAAATCCCACTAGGTATTAGGCTGTGTAGTGGGATGACTATATGCAGGAGGTGAGTTATTGGAGGTGTACCTATGAGTAGGCAGTTCCAGATCTGGCATAGTGTACAACATGCTACATCAGATAGGTACCTCATATGCCAGTACCATCCTAGTCATTACCTAGGACGTGTACCAGAGGATATAGTGACTATCGGTGGACCCCATCTCCTTACGGTGGTTACCAGGGGACTCCCACACACAGAGGGCTAGTCCCTGACTCTCCTTAGAGATCAGACGTGGGGAGCTCATAGTAGGGCAGTCAGAGAGTAGATGACATGATACCAGTTTTTTGACAAGTACCTGAGGATGGAGGTTTAGTACATATCGACAAAGATTAGAGGTGATCTGCACCTCTGGATTTTGTACCTTATTTGATGACACACATATGATGATATGTAGTGGGATTATGCTTCTTGAGACATTATGATGAGATGTATACGTTGTATTATTGACGATGATAGCGCGCATTTCCTTATTGACACTATGCATTATGTTTTATGATAGATGATTTAATTATGTCGTATTCATAATGTAACATGAAATATGAATGAAAAGATGAATTCTATAATGCGTAAACCTTAAGTGTCGGGTGAAGGACTTGCATGGGAATAGAGGATAGGGTACTATGTGGTGTGGATACTAAACCCGTAAAAACCATTGAAATTTTATGGAAAGCCAAGAGGAAAAAGAATCAAAGTTTGCACAACCTAAATCAAGAGTCATGGGTTATGAACAAGGCTATATGAAGGGTGTATGAAATGTAGTTAGGAATGCAATTTTCCATCTTCGAAGGATTGATTTTTGCTATAGAATAAGATACCAAAATTTGTGATATATGAGACCAAGGTAAGTTGGCATCAAATGCATGACACAAACACAACAAACAAGGTTATCCTAACACCCCAAAGTCACGAGGACCTTGGTCAGGCCAGGTATTGGAATAACCACAAGCACAAAGGGATATTTCAAACGTAACATAGGACCCCAGGGGTCCTGGTGGGTACTACGTGGGAATGACCCAATATAAAACAAAAAAGGAAACGACCAAGAGATGCCCCTTCATTAACACATCAAAAAACGCCATAATATGATGGATCATGGCAGTTTTGATAAGTGAATATAGGGAGCTCAAACAATAAACAAAAGCCAAAAGCATGAAAATAAATCATAATCAAAGAAAAATGTCCTTTTCCATTGGATCACGAAGATGGATGGGCTGATGTGGTCTATTAGGAAGGATGCATCCTGTTGAGACCGATGATGGATACTAAACTAAAATGACCCAGTTGACGCAAGATATTTGTTGTTAATCAGACAAAGGACTGACACACCCTATAAACCTAGGGGCTTGGGGGCTGATCAAAGATTAGCCTTGCCTACGTGAAAGTGCAAAGCCCTCGTAGTTCAAGAAAAGACAATGGATAAAGCGGAAAGAGGACTAATGGAGACCGATGATGGATGACCATCACAGGATGGTTAAAATTCCCTAGGGGTAGATCAAATGATCAACCTTTCCTACGTGAAAGTGTAGGGGCAATGTAGTTCGACCAACAACTTGACTGATTTACAAATGACGATATACATGAAATGTTAGTTTATTATGACAAACTCCTAAAGGACTAACCTAAGTGTCTCAGGGGGTGATAAAAGATCAACCTTGCCTACATTCAAGGCTCAGAGACCCATAGTTTGACCAAGGATGAGAAGATGGACGGGACAGGATGGAATCTAGATGGAGACCGATATGATGGGTAATCCTACATGATGACATAAGCTGACCGATGATCAGATGATCAAAACAAGCTTAGAGTAGGACAACAAAAGCTCAGGATGAGCGATATCCAAGGTTGATCGTTCAATGCTCAATCAAAATATACCAAGCGGCCAAGGATAGGATGGGAGGGGATGTAAGTATAGAATAGGTGAAGTCATAAAGTAACTAGGATGCAAGGTATGTAATGATTAAGCCCTCTACGGATGATGCCTATTACCAGGTTTCCATCGCCTGTACTTATCCAAGGCACCATCAAAAGTGGTTTTCACCATAGGATGAATTTATTTCTCTTTACTATTCTAATTTTTTTATTTTTTATTTTTTTTAATTTTTTGAATTTTTGCAGGTAGGGTTACCAAGCGGATTTAGGTGTAGAACCTCTTCAGATGCATGATATTGATAGGTTCTTTGAGGGGCTCCCATTCAAGGGTAGTGAGTCTGTATGCCCTAGATCCATATTTAGCAGCTATGATATAAGGACCCAACCAATTTGCTTCAAATTTTCCCTTTTTATCTCGGTCTTGTTGTGTGCACTGGTTCTATTTAAGGACAAGATCACCAACCTGAAACTATCGAGGATTTGTTGTAGTTACATTTGAGGAAATTTTGATATGCTTGCAGATGATCGTAGGATTTGATTCATCTTTCATCAAGTAACTCCAGCTGTGCAAGTTGTGCAACACAAGCGTCCTCTTCACTAATAAGGTTCTTGAGAGAAATTCTCAATGATGGGATCTCAACTTCGATTGGAAATATGGCTTCGACACCATACACTAAAGACTAGGGGGTGGATCATGTAGGGGTGTGGATGGATGTATGATATGCCCAGAGGGCGGGATGAATATGGAGATGCCAATCTTGACCAGTGTTATTGACAACTTTCTTGAGGATACAAATAAGGGTCTTGTTGGTTGCTTCTGCCTGACCATTACCCTGGGGGTAATAAGGCATTGACCAACGATGTTGGATATGAAAGGTGTTACAAAGATCTTTCATAGCTTAGTTTTTAAAAGGCTTTCCATTATCAGACAGGATGGTGGATGGAATACCATATTTGCAAAGAATATGGTAAAGGATGAATTTTGAAATTTCAATACCGGTGATTTGTGAGAGTGGCATTTCTTCCACCCATTTGGTGAAGTATTCAATGGTAGTAATTATGAATGTATGGCCATCAAAAGATGGTGGGTAAATCTTTCTAATCAAGTTGAAACCCCATTGAGAGAAGGGCCACAGTGCTAGGAGGGGCTGAAGGTCCTGTGTTGGAGCATGAATCAAGTTGGCATGTTATTGGCAAGGAAGACATCTCTCCACGAATTCAAAAGCATCATGCTCTAATGTAGGCCAATAATATCCAGCTCGGAGAATCCTTTTTGCAAAAGCCATACCATTTGAATGAGCCCCACAAACACCACTATGTACCTCTGTTAGTGCAGTATGGGCTTTGGTCTCACTCAAACATGTAAGGAGGATCCCATCATACCTGTGACAATAAAGTGTATCACCAATGATAATGTATCGAGCTGAATGTTGAATAAAGGATTTTCATTGGTTTCGTGTGAGGTTTGGTGGTAGAATATTATTATGCAGATAAGAATATATATCTTGGTACCATGGGGAAGTGGGACCCACAATGTCGCACACCATGTCAGTCTCAGGAATATCATATGCTTGGATTAAAAGTTGTTTTACAAGGAACTCACATTCTATTTGATCTTTAGGCATGTCAGTCAGGGAGCCAATAGTAGCCATTGCATCAACTACTTTGTTATGTACTCTGGGAATCTAGTCAAATTGTATGAAGGTGAAATATTTCTTGAAATCATCCACCATGTGTTTATAGGGTAAAAACTTATCATCTTTTGTTAAGAATTCATCATTAACCTGCTTAATGACCAACAATGAATCACCAAAGACCTTCAAGTGAGTTATGTGCCATTGCTTTGCAATTCAGAGGTCTATGAGGAGGGCCTCGTACTTGGCCATATTGTTGGTGCATGGAAATGCTATCCTAAATGATTTTAGAATGTAATCACCTTGTGGGGTAACCAATAGAATTCCCACACCTAATCCATTATGAGTATACGAACCATCAAAATACAATGTCCAAGTAGGTGCTAAAATTGTGAAAACTTCTTCATTTGGAAATTTTGTAACTAGAGGGTAAGCATCATCTAGGGGTGCCTTAGCCAACTAATCAACTATGACTTGTCCCTTTGTGGCCTTGCAATCTATTTACTCTATGTCAAAATTCATTTAGGTTAGCCATGTGACTAGTTAGAGTGGTTCTGGATAATAGATACTTGAGTGGATCAATTTTTCCATTAATTTGACTAGATGGCTGAGCATGTAATGTCTGAGCTTTTGTGTACTAAAGACCACTGCAAGGTAAGATTTCTCCATGGGTGAATAGTTTAGTTATTAGCTGATAGTGTTCGACTGATGTAGTAGATTGCTCTTTCTTTTGATGATTCATCATGTTGCGCCAATAATGCCCCCAGTGTGACTAAAGTGACAAAGATGTAAAGTAGGAGGGGTTTCCCTGGAATGGGGGGCATTAAGATTGGTGGATGAGCCAAGTATTCCTTGATTTTGTTGAAACTTGTTTGACATTGTTGGTTCCATTTGAAGGTGGAGTCCTTTTTAAGAAGATGGGTGAATGACTAACATTTATTCTTAAAGTTGGGCTATGAACCGACGAATGGATTGCAACTTCCCTTGGAGACTTCTTAATTGTTTTAGATTTCTCGGGGGTGGCATATCTAGAATAGCTTTCACCTTGGCGAGATCAAACTCAATACCCCTTCGGGAGACTATGAAACCTAATTTTCCTGACGTAACACGAAAGACACTTTTTTTGATTTAGTCGTAACTTGTAATGCTCTAAAAGATCGAAGATCTTTTTCAGGATGATAGGATGCTCTGCGCGGGTTTTGGATTTTCCTACCAAGTCATCGACATAATCCTCCATGATAATATAGATGAGGTCATAACATTGTAACAAAAAGTACCCCGACGTGTCATAAAAGAGGTCTTGTGTTGGTCTTCATGTGCAATTCATATCTTATTGTAACCAGAGAAGCCATCCATAAGGGATAACATCTCATGTCCTACAGTCAGGTTGACCAACATGTCAATATTAGGCAGTGGGAAGTCATCTTTTGGGTAGGCTTTGTTAAGGTCCTGAAAGTTTGTACAAATTCAAATGTCTCCATTTGGTTTGGCAATAGGTACTATGTTGGATATCCAATTAGAGTAGTCAATTGGCCTGATAAAACTTGCATCCAGTAATTTCTCCAAATCCTTCTTAACTAATAATGCTACCTGTGGATGCATTTTTCAAAGCTTTTGTTTGACAGGCTTGGCATTTGGGCGAACATCCAAATGATGAACTACCAAAGCAGGATCTAAGCTTGGCATGTTTGAGTAGGACCAGGTAAAGTTAATGATACCATCATGGAGTAGCTAAAGAATGATTGAATATTTTTGCTTTGATAAAGATTTGGCCACATAGATGATCTTAGGGTTTTCTACAGTAGCCAGATTAACCTCTCGAGTCTCTTTGATTAGGATAGATGATCGTTAGATAACCGAGTTCCCACAAGGGGAAGATGAATGTCTCCATCCTCCAACACCTCTTCGAGCTTTTCACTATCAGATGTGTCCTTTATTTTTAATTTTTCTAAGTTAGGAAGTGCCTCTAGGAGGTTTTCACTAAATGATTGCTTTCCATTTTCCTTTTTTTTTATTTTTGTGACTGGAGCATTCATTGTCCCCCAATCCCATGCGGTTTACATACGTATCTAGGGAGACATTGGCAGGCGTGCTTTCATGTAGGTCCTAATCAATGAGTTTGGGATGGTGAAGAGAAAGGATGATGGTAAAGACAGATAAGCAATTAAACATGGATGAGAGGTCTATGTGATCAACATCATCATATGCATGTATGATGGATTCCTCCTCGGGCATGTCTTCCAATGGACCATTGTCCACAGTGACACTATTGGAAGTATTAAATGATGTTGTAGGGCCTTTCTAATTTTTGTCATATCTGAGGCCTATATTCCTTGGCAACTTTTATACATCAATAGGTTGCAACCATCCCTGTTCTTCCTTACTGAGGCCCCCACCTTGATAGTTATGCTTTTCTGTGAACTTAGCTAACCAAGGGTGTGCTTCCTAAAATTATTCCTTTAGAGGAGGATCTGGTTGGGGTTCTTCACAGTATACCGATTGACTGATATCCTCTTCTGGTGCATCAATATTTATACTAGGAGACCAGAAAGTAGTGGTGGGAATATTTTTTGCACTGAAGGTGATAGTTTTTTCTTCCTTTGTAGTAGCCTGTGAAGGTTGGCCATACATGTGTGGTGATGGTGGCATGGTTGCCACATTTAGAGCGGTATGCATTTCAAATTTTCCACACCCTTTGTCAATGATCTGAACTTTGGTGACTCTAGGATTAGTGGTGGAAGATGGAGTGATCATTGTGGTCGATGATGGATTGGAGGATGATGACTGAGATGTCCCCATTTCGACCCTAGGGCAATAATGTAAATGGGGAAATGATGCTTCTAAAGTGTGACAATATTCAAATGGTTGAGGGTCGGCATAAATGGTGATCTCTTGTCCGTTGAACTGGGAATTTTAGGCATTGATGGTAGGTGGAGGGAACAACTTGCATAGCATGAAGCCATGGGCAGCCGAGGAGGAGATTATATGGTAAGTCCAAATCAAGGACATGGCATGTGGTGTACTGAACTACAGGTCCAACCTAGATGAGAAGACTGATAATTCCTTCAAAATTTCTTTCCACATTATCATAAGCCTTGATCGTGATGATTTGATTGCTCAAATCTGCTTGAGTATACCCCACCTGTTTTATGAATTTCAAAGTGTATAGATTGAGGGAAGAGCCATTATCTACCAAGACCCTTTTTATTTTATGATGGGCAACCAGGACTTTGATGTGCAAGGGACGATTGTGATTGGCATCAATATTTGGCATGTCATTTTGGCTGAAGTGTAGTTGGTAAGACAAGGCTAGGTGTCCTAATAAAGCTTGGAACCATGTGGGATCGATGTCATTAGGTACACAAGTTTTCTGTAGAGCTCTATTGAGAATTTCTTGATGTACAGGAGAAGACTTAAGTAGATCCAAGATTGAGATATGAGCAGGGGTTTTTCCTAAGTGATCAAGAATGTTGTACTGAGAATTTATAGGATTTGATTGGGTGGATGTGGAGGTTGCAGGGACAGTAATGTGGGACCGTCGGGTAGCAACAACACATTGGGGATCTTTAGCCTTAACATGTATCATAGACACACGAGGTTCTACCTGTTCAATGTAATGGACAATGCTATCATAATTGAGAGGTACATTTTTATAACTTATGTTATTTGTGCTGTTGTCTTGGGGATTGTTGTCGGAGGTGCTTGCGCCTTGATTATGGTTATGGAAGGCATTTTGGTATATATCTCCACCGAAAGCATTCTAGATGATGGAAGCTTGGCTAGTGTTGACTTTGATATCTCTCTATTTCGTCGATAAGATCTCCAGACATAGTTTTGAGACCTTGACGCTTATTAGTGTGCCCTTTAATTTTATAGATTCCCACAATATTATTTCTCCTAAACCATGCAGGTTTGTGCTTGAATTCATCAAGTGGTTTTGGTGATAGGATACATGATGGAATAGTTGACCTGTAACAACTTTAATGGCGATAGCACTCAAGAGGTTTTCCTAATTGAGTATCGCGGTGTTTCCATTCATAACTATTTTGATTTGGCTGTGATCGAGAATTAAGATGCCCTTGTGGGAATTGATATGGCATTAGGCATAGATGGTTTCGCTCTTTGGATGTATTATTTTTGAACATGTTTGAGTGTTAGTGACACCCTCGTGCCTTCTCGTTTTACGTTTCTTGTTCAAAAGTGTTGTATCCTTTGGATAGCCTTTCCTTGTCATGGACATTTATCATGATGTTCCTTTAAAATAGAACTGCATTCAAGAGATGGGTCAACACAATATCTCAGCGAAAGTGGTGACAGAGTGTAACCTAAAATTATGAGCCATGTTGGGATGGGAGTTCTCTACAAAGAGTGTGACCATGTCTTTCTCTTTGAGAGGGGTTTTCATTTGGCTCACTAACTCATGCCACCTTTGAAGGTAGCTAGAAAAGGTTTCCCACCCTTCATGTTGCTTCTCTTTGAGGAGATCCAAGGTATCTATTTCCTTCTCTAGATTGAAGGAGAAGTAAGAAAAAAAAATTCTGAAAGATCTACAAAATATTTTATGGATGGTCATTCTAGACTCATGAACCATTCTAGGGCATTACCTATCAGGCTCCATGGAAACAAGCACAAGAGATAGTTATCATTGTGCATAACTTCTTGACACTGGGAGTAAAACTCTTGCAAGTGGGCCTTAGTATCTTTTCTCCCCTTTTATCTATCGAATTTTGGTATTTCAAAATGTTTAGGGAAGGGGATCAACGAGATGGAGGGATCAAATGGATATGGACATATGTCTTTGAATTTGAACAATTGTTTTCTAGTCCCAGCTTGAAGATCTTTTAGAGTGGCTTTGATTTCTAACAGATCTGGGTTGAATGGTGGCGTGAGATCCAAAGACGAGTTGGATGGGTATGGGTGATAGGACGATGAAGGATCCTGCTGAGAGAGTGTCTGAAGGTTGAGCTATGGATTTTGATAGTGAGATGATGACATCCCTTGTTGGTATGTGGAGGGATTTTGTTGGTACTGGGGTTGTTGCTGAGTATGAAACTATGGGTTTGTTTAATCAAAATGTGTAGTAGGATGCTAGGAGCTTAGTGTGATATTTGCCGGATTAGTTTCAATACAGTAGTGAAAGAATGCTTGCAACATTTAAGGAGCCACATGGAGTGGTTGTTAATAAGGACTACACTATTGGTTATATTAATAATTTTGTGGGAAGTTGATATGACATCAGGTGTTGCATAATTTAAGACAATGGGATGTTATGTGTGTTTGATCTTATTGAATTTAGAATATGGACATGAGGAAAGCGGGGATATAGTTTTAGTGGGAGAATTAGGGATAGGTGCTTTGTGATTAGTGTGTAGTGTGGTTATTGTGAAAGAATCCAAGGGTTATCTCAGGGAGTTATTGTTGACAAGGTAAGGTGAGATAATGTAGAAATTATTTAAAGGAGATTGTTGGGTACCAAAGGAACATTAGGTTGGAGCCATACATTCTCCAGTGAAGCAATGGAATTGTTATGTTAGATTAGGGAGGCTATTGAGATGTGCACGAAGGTGATGGTATGTTTGTGGCCCCCAGGGGTGGAGGCAACATGGTAAAAGGGCTACCCCCAATGTTGATGAGAGGTTGATTAGAAAGGGGTGGTGCTATCAGCATTAATGGCAGAGGTTGTGGAACATTTTGTGGCATGTTGTAGGCAAAAGGATCATTGGGATCAATTACTTGAGGAGCCCCCATGACTAAGATTGTGGTGCTAGGGATTATTATGCGTGATCTGAGCAGCATTTAAAGTTAGAATTGATGTATGATTGGAGAACATTAGGATGTATAAGACTACCACCGTTATTTTGTGAACAGCAGGGTATGTGAGATCTTGACTGCCATACTTGGGATAGGTCAACACCTATGGAGGTTTGACACCTTTTCAGATGGAGTGGGCCAAGATTTCTTCCCCATGTTTTTGAAAAATCACATCATTCTTGCATGGTAAGGTTACTAAAGTATTCCTCAAGTGTAAGTTCGGGTTGATTGACCATGTTCTCATCTCTGGGTGGTGATGTGTTTTGACCATCAACATTGGATTTTGATGATGTTCCATTTTGAGGATCTCGAGGGATATTCGTACTGTTATTGGGATCTTGTGAGACATTAGCCGTGTTCTTGGGATCTTGAGGGATATTTGGTTGAGAATTTTGGGCTTGTTCCTCGACCATTTTCCTTGTTTGTGACCAGGTCTCAATGGGCATGCAAGATGGTAGGATGAACTAAGATGTTAGGATAACCTTGATGATGAAAGGATTAACCTGATTCGATGATGGATTAGCCAACAAGGATGTGGCTTAATAGGATTGGTTTGGATGATTGACTTGACCAAATCAGATTTGTTTGATGAGATCAAATTGGATTGATTGGTAAACAATTGGTTAAGTTGGATTGGATTGAATAGATTGACTGGGTGATTGATGGTATAAGGATTGGATTTGATTGATGACCGATTAATAAGATAGGATGGTATGATGAATGATGGTGACTTGAATCCAAAATCGAATTCAAGAGTGATCCTTGGTAATGCTAGGTGTTGATTAATCAACTAAAGGATGGATAACAACACTGAATCCAACTTTAGATAAAAGTGGATTGAATGGGCCGACAAGGATGACTGACTTTGGATGGATGAAAATCCTAAATTAGTTTTTTTGATAGATGATGATTAGAGATGAACACCTAGGTCAAACTGGATAACTGCTTTAATGAAGTTTAATGAAATATCGGTGATCCGAAACAGGGAAACAATAGCTAGAATGGGGAGAATGACTTAGTGAACAAGGGTCCAAAATGGATAAATGACGATTCTGAATGGGTGAATGGTTGCTCGATGGTGAAGGTTGGATTTTCAGAATGAGGAAACGAAGGCTCAGAACGAGCGAATGATTACTTGGAACATGAAAATGACAATCCCGAATGAAGGAATGACTCCCAGAATGACTAGAAAAAGGACCAAAAAAAGTTTTCTAAAGGTCAGGTCCAACCCTGGGATGGGTCAGGTCCACCCTTGGAGGGTAGGTCTGCTTGTCAGATAAAAGTTGGTCAAAATTGGTCAAAACAGGCTTAAAAATACTGGCTCAAAGGTTAGGTCCACCCTCGAATGGGTCAAGTCCGCCCCTGGAGGACAACTCCACCTGTTGGGAGGGCAAGTCTTCCTGTTGGACAAAAGTTGGTCAAAAGTTGGTCAAAACATGCTAAAAAGTGTTGGTTCAAAGGTCAAGTCCACCCCTGGATGGGTTAGGTTCACTCTTGGAGGGCAGGTCCACCCCTAGAAAAGTTTAAACTTGAGTTTTGAAGAGATGACTAAGGCAAAGGATCCAAAACACTGCAATCATCAATCAAAATAATACGACTAAGTCAACTAAACAGAAAATTACCGGTTTCACACAAAGAAGACAATTCAAACAGCACAATCCTAAGACTAGTAGAAGGGGTATGGCTGACAAAGTCCTCTATTCTATGATGAACATGGTTGCTAAGGAGTCCTCGATATACATCCGATACATGAGGCCCAAACCGTGAACACCAACCCGTTACAAAAGTGAGTCGGGAACCTTAGCGAGATACTAGAGGCTCAAACCAACTCTTCACGTCATCCCGACGCTTCACCAATTACAATGTGGTTGGATTGAGATAAAAAAATTCTCTCCCCCCTTTATATACCCCATTGGTACATGTGGTTGGGATCGTCCCTTGGGGTGATGAAAACGCCAAGCAGGTCCCCTAATAAAAGAAAAAAAGGGAGACACAAAAACTTGGTAAGCTACAATTTCTCATTATCTAGGATCACCAAATAGTGCAAGGGGATTGGATAGGTCAAACAACTTATAAAAAATTAGGACAAACAAGATTGATTGACACCCCTAGGTAAACTAGGTGCCTAAGTTATCCAAAACAACAAGCAACAATTGATAAATAGATAACCCTGCAAGGAAAAAAATTTAGTTATTTTTCTCCTTGTTGCTTGCCAAATGTTGATTAGATGCTTGCACAGACACAAAAAAGACATGTTAGGGGGTTAGAAACACTTAAAAAAGCCTTAAAAAGTGCTAAAAACTAAAATTTCACCTTTTGAAAAAAGCTTTCTAGGTCAGGTCCGCCTATCTGGAGGGTGGGTCCGCCTATCTCGAGGGAAGGTCCACCTATTTGGAGGGCAGGTCCGCCTATCTAGAGGGTAGGTCCGCCTATCTAAAGGGCGGTTCCACCCCTCTATGAAAAATATGCAAGAAACAGTTTTTGGAGTCTGTGGAGGGCAGCTCCACCCTTGGGCAAGGTCGGGTCCACCCCTAGAGGTCAGGTCCACCTGTATGTCAAGTCAGGTCCACCCCTCGAGGTCAGGTCCAACCCTACATGGTTGGGTCTGCCCGTCTGTAGGTTGGGTCCTCCCCTCTCCAACCTACACCTATAAAAAGTGAAAACAACAGCAAACGTGAAAGATACAAACCCGTTTGTGGGTCCCACTAGATGTGCCAAAAATGTGATCGGGTGAAAATACGTGTTAGAAAATGAGCATAAAATAAAAAATTACAACTATGAATCCCCTACACCTCAAGATTGGTCTAGTTGGATTCAAAAACAATGTAAAGATAACAAATGGAGCTAATTTACCTTGTCTTGAATCGATCCTTTGGTTGGCCCTTGATCTTCGATGTTGTATGCTCCTTTGATGGAAAAAGATGCAAGTTGTGAGATGCAATATAGATGGAAAATAGGTTAGAATGGATGAAAGTGCAATTATTTGGCTAAGTATGGCTCAAGAGAAAAATTTGCAAGAGTTTGGCTAACACAAATGATCTCCTCCAAAATGAGTGAAAAAGGGGGTATTTATAGAGAATTCAAAATTCTCTAGAGAAATGGACGGTTGAGATTAAACCAACAAGGCCAAGATGTAGGGTTATGGTGAGTTGAGAACTCACAAGCCCTCACATCTTGGCATGTGGCATGTGAAGTGGCTTGAATAAGATGATGTGTAAATGAGTTGGAAGGAGAGTACATGACATGGAGGTACTACATAGTACCTTGGGATTTGGACAAGATCTCCTCAAAGGAGGGTCTTGTCTAGTAATGAGTGAGAGGACATGTGAGGAATTAAAATTCCTCAAATATCCCATGGGAATGAGAGAAGGAATTTAAAATTCCTTGGAATGCGTGGGGGATTAAATGTAGATTACAAAGTACATGGAGAGAAAATCTTTAATAAAGGTTGACTTACAGGACACATTCCATGGGAGTAAATACCAAGATGGTCACACTTTTGTGGCCAAACAAGAAAAAAAATCCATAATGCATTTGCATTATAACGCGAACGCGTTATGGCTTTTTAAAAGGAAAAAAAAAGTGAATCCAAATATCATTTCTCATTTGGTTTTTTCTGTGTTTTAGCTTTGCCCGCGGCCAAAAACCTTGTCTTATGCGCTCGCATTCTTGGAGAGGTGATTTCTTCAAAATTCATCAACAACAATTAGATTTCTTCACAAATATGGTGCCACGACGACGAAGAGATGCAAGAGGTAAGTATTGTTTGGTATTTGTTTTGAATTTGTTAGTTTTAAATTGATTTTGTTTGTTTTAGTTTAGAAATGAATGTTTTTTTTAAAATTTGTAGGAAATCCTCAAAAAGAGGAGGAAAATCCTCAACCAAATTAGCCTCAACAACAAAATCAACCTCCCCCACCATTCTCTCAATACCCTCCTGGCACTCAAGAAAATTTGAGGAGTGAAATTGAAAACAATAGAAAAGAAGTTGAGGATCTTATTAGTAGGTTGAGTGATCAAAATTATTCAACCACAGAAAGAATACATCTAGCAGATTCATTGAAGGATTTGTTAAAAAATGTAGATGCAATTACCCAACAAATATCTGGATGGCAAAATAGGAGGCAAACATCGAGGGCATATTATGCAGACAAATTATCCTATAAACAAGTAAAAGATTTAAAGATTACTAAAGGAAATTTGTGCTCTCTATTCACTGACCCTAGAACAAATAAAAATATCACCCTCAATTCAAAGAGGTTTCCTATTCATTGGTGCCACCACCAAGAGATTAGAAACCATTTTTATGACAGATGGTATATAGTCTTTGATTACCCACTGTGCAATAACTATGAAGTCCCCAATATTTTCTTAGGAAATTATACTGTGAGTTTGTATCGAACCAAATCCTGAATTATTTTGATATGAGGGAGTTTCAGTGGAGAGGTGGGGGGTCAGCACAGGATAGGCGCGGTGCA
>VDFB02123741.1:0-26234 GCA_007258455.2 Sequoia sempervirens | reverse complement strand
TTTAAATGAATTAATTTGATCCCCCAAAAGGTAAACCAAAAGTGGTTTTTTATCAGCATTTTGATAGGTGTAAAGGAGACTCCATTATAGGTATGGTTTAAAACTAGCGGGGTTCTATCCAGGGGGGTTTGATCTAAGGTAGTTTGATTAAACCCTCTTTAATTGAATGTTTTTAAATGAAAAACCTTTTGCTTAAATCATTATATTTTTCATAAATATGTGGATTTTAAAAAAATAAAGAATCTCCCAAAAAAATTGTAAACCAGCTTTGTGGGATCACCCTATTAATTCATTTAAATATATTTTATATTGTTGAATTAATGGAAAATGGGTTCATTAAGTCTAGAGAGGTGTGAAAGTCTTTTACAACACTTAACAACACCTTTACAAGACATTGTTAGATACATTTTATTCAGTTTACAAGGGTCCAAGACCTAATGTGGATGTGTAAAACATCTCACAACACTAAATCAAGGCCTCGTTAAGTCCAGTTTATCATCAATTATTCCCCAAATCAAACAAGTTTCCTTTTTTCTATGGTACACTAGGAAAAAGGACATACCTCCTGTTGCACCATTCACTACTTTAGGAAGAAGAAGAGTGAAACAAAAGGTTGATAGGAAAAGAATTCTGAGTGATGCTATTCAGGAAGAAATAGAACTTGGCATAGAAGAAGACCATTAGCTAAAAAGAAACAAAGAGGTTAGTACCTCCCATGAAGAATCCAAGACCAGAGTTGATATCTCTATGGATGAGGAGACAAAAGAAGAGGATACTTATAAGATTCATGTGTATAAGGGGAATAATGAAGAAGGCTCATCTGATCCTTTGGAGGACATGCCTGGATCTCCTTTGATAAGTGACCAACCATTTTTAAATATAGGAGCCTTAGTAAACAATATGATTGAAAATGGCCTTATTCCAATTACCAAGTTGTTTGATGAATTTAATGACGAAGGGAAGGAAACCATCATAAATGAATTTATTCAGTATATAGTTATTTGTAATGTAAGTATGGAGACCATATAGTCCAAAGATATTGAAAATGTGTGGAAAGAATTAGTACGTAGAAGGCAAGAGGCTATAAATGTTGAGGACAAGATGAGAAATGAAGCCTTAAAAACCATTAGTTCCACTTTTTTGGAAATAGAAGCTACAAATCTACTAAAAGAATATTCTACATTATTTAGAGTCAAGCAGAGGGTTAATATGCTAATGATTAAGGAGGAAGACTATATGGAAAAAGTAAGGAAAGAAACTTAGGGTGTAATCAAACAGTTAGCAAGGACTTATGGGGCAAGAACTAGTTCTTCGTCCCACACAGCTTAGGCACAAGAACATGTTACTATTGCAGAAGTGATGGATAATCCAACTTTGGAAAATGTTGATGAGAGACTTGGTGTTTCAAAGATCCCTATCCCTTAAACTACCCCTCAAACTGATATAGAAGAGACAACCAACAAGAGGTATGATGATCAACATAAAGATCATTCCAGTGATAAGAAAAAAGAACATCAAGAATCTATCAGAAATAGGGATGAGAAAAACAAAGATGAAAATGAAGGGAGTAAGGACAAAAATAAGAATAATGACAAGGATGATGAGGATAGAAGGGAGAAAGAAAGAAAAGAAAAATCCTTTGGAAATTCATTCGGAGAAGAAGAAGAAAAAGAAAAGGAAAAAGAAGTAGAAAAGGAAGAAGAAAAGAAGAAAGAGGAAGACAAGAAAACCATTCTAGCTGAGAAGAGCAAAGGAGAAATTCCCAAAGGATAATCGATCTGGAGAATCATCCAGAAGTACCCTTAAAGGTCTTCTTTCAAGGAAAACTATACTTCAACCTGTGCTTCCACCCAAACTAGTTAAGCTATCATCACATCTAGGTTATGTGGAATTGACCAAGATTACATCAAGTGGAAGAATAAACCTAAGTTGAACTTTTCTCAATTCTATCACACAAGAAGATACAAAGTCATATTAAAAAGGGAAATGAATTGATAAATGAAACTATTAAAGCTTTATAGGAGACAACCACCAGTGTTACAACATATAACTCTTTAGCTCCAACTGAAAATTTAAAGCTTACAGTTGATTTAGTCAAAGAGTACACATCTAACCTCAAGGTACAGACTACAAAAGAAGTGGAGTTAATTCTACTAGAGAAAATACTATTGTTTCTACAAGACAAGTGTACAATTGCTCATGATAGGGCTTTGCAAACTTTGAAAGAAGTAAGAGAATGTGATGAGGAAGCCCAGATGCTATTTGTATATTGCATGAAGTCGCCTGAAGCCACTCAAGGTATAAAGGATTTAATGGATTTTATTGAGTCTCAACTTGTAGATGCCTCCAAATATTATAAGGTTGTAGATGATAGAAACTATGTTGGATGGGTTTCTATTGCAAATCTTCAAAGAAAATTTTTCATCCTACAAAGGCAGAAAGAAGATGTTATGAGATGGTATGCCCAACTTGGAGACTTTGTTATGTCTACACATGTCTCTTTATCAAATGCATTGATTGAAGCAGAAAAACTTGAGAGGATGAATGTTGTTCCATCCACTCTAGAAGAAGGAGAAGAATGCTTGGCGGAATTAGAATATCTGCACAAAACTCTTTTCAGGAAAAAAGGAGTCTGGGATGATGGAAATCCGGCTTGGGAAGTGATTCTCAAGGAGTTACAAGGTGCCCCTAGTTCCTAATTTGAATTTTTTTTTAATCTATTTCCAGTCCTTTTTCCTTGATTTCAAAGGGGGAGAAGAGGAGAAGAGTATGTATAAAGAATGTTATGTTATGTTCGGTTTTCCTGCACATATGATAGGGGGAGTTGAGTACATTAGTTTTGCACAATATTTTATTTTGAAGCAATTCTCATTTTTGGCACATATTTCCATCAATGAAAAAGGGGGAGATTGTTGGAGGAATGAGGAAGGTGACCTTTGGGTTTGTTGTCATTGATGCCAACACTGATTGGTAACTGGCTAAGTAAACTATGTGTCTATATTGATCCTGTATTTTGATCAAGAAATTCTCTGAGTAAAAGGAAATTCTATGAGTTTTTGATATGTTGCTCATGAGTGTCAGTTACAACTATAAACAAGCTTTCAACAATTTTGGCAATTCGATTGAGTTATCCAAGTGGCAGAAGTTCGAGATTCTTTTGGTCAATAGGGTTATGAACTGTTTATCTTATAAATGTTTAAAATTTTCTTTATTAGGTTTGGGCTGACCTAATTAGTGTTCGTTATGATTTGTTGAATGTGCCAAAAGGACTTTTGATTTAAGCTAAAAAATATTTTTGAATTATGCATTCAATTAGGCCAACCTAATTGATGTATAAAGATGAAGATATATGTGTGTGTGTATGATGAAGAAGAATGTGATACAGATATAGATGAAGGAATGGTGTGGTATACATTGATGGGACAAGTGTTGTAGTGCAAAGATTTTAATAGTTGTTGTATGCCTGCGACCGGAGTACATTTTTTGGTATTTCAGAGCCTAACCGAAACTGATATCTGCACTTTGAAGGTGTACTTTCTTAGTTCATCATTTGGCAGTGAGCCATACCTTTTTGTATCTTGGAAATAAGCCATTTTCTATTTAGGTTGTGTGCCTTTCAAGGATAGTGAGTCCTAGCAATGAGCCCTATAATATCTTATAACCAATTATAATATATTGTGAGCTAATCCTCACAATGGTTTTTCCCTTTTTGGGTTTTCTACGTAAAAATCCTAGTGTCAATGTGTTATGATTCCTTTTATGTTTTGGTTTAATTTTTCAGCTAGATGTGGATTGATAATTGGATGGTTAGTGATTAATCAAGTGTTAGAGGAATACTAATTCACCCCCCCTCTCAGCATTTGGTGTATTCAAGATCCTTCACAACTATTTTTGATGGAAGGGTGGTTTCTTGAGTACGAGTAGGAAGAAGAGGAACATGAGTAGAAATGACAACATGAGGAGAAACTAAGACAAGTTACTCGGTAGTGGGCCTCTTTTCATTCTCTACTTAAGGGATAGGTGGAGAACAATAGGAGGTTGCAGAGGCTAAGACACAAAAAAAACCCCATGAGAAGGCTTCCCCTTACTGTAAATAGTGGGTCAAGGAACTATGGGAAGAATAGGCAACTGAAAATCCTAACACTTCACTTTTAGCCATGTGGGTACCATCACACTTTCCATGTGAGGCATAGGAGTGGGAATTGAGAATGCATTGTGGGACAAGAAGTAAAAGTAGGTGGAGGAGAAGATGCAGAAGGAGAAGGCTCTAGAGCATGAGCAAGCTTCATCTTCCCTATTGAGGGGGCCAAAGAAGCAGCTTGCTACTATGCTATCATAAAAACCTTTACAAAATAGCATAGGGAGAGGCTACATAGCTAACTTTCAGTTTTGAGCCCCTAGTCTTCTATTTAACATAAGCCTTATATAAAAAATTTCCCCTTAGAGGGAGAGGTTTGACCAGGGTGGGCTAGAAGTGATCTAAAGAGAAGCCCCCACATGACACTAGTGGTTTATTTCCAGTGTCATGCACCATGTGCATAGTGCATTTGTGTGGGAACTTTAAGCATTTATGGACTACATAGGCAACACCATTCATAGAGGCTATCCAGTAGATGCCTAGTCTGACTCTAAACATGTCATACTTTGGGATCATAAGAAATGACACATCAATAGCCTTGGTTCATACCAAGACTGATAAATAAATGACACCCACATGGGCAATAGAGAGTCCATCATGGGTACAAAGAGTGGTTTGTGACTCTTCATATCTCTCATGTCAAATTTATGAATAAAGTTTCCTCCATTATCACATTTACCTAACTCAATAGATCAACCAAGATGCTAGTTATGAATTTTTCATTAATTCGAGTGGGAATGTATAACTGGGAGGGCTCCTTATTTAGTGGCTCATCATACGAGGTGAAATTTATATCAAGCATTACACTCACATTCTCAAGAAGTGGGATACACATGATCAAGACCATGCTCACATACTCAAATGGAACTAGCTAAGAGGATATAGAGGATTGTGTGACTAAATTTATCGAGTGAGAAGGGAATGGATTAGTATAAATTTGTAACTCATTGTTAGCCTTGGCTATAGATTTATTAGAATTATGTTTCTTCCCATCGAGGTCCAAATAGTCTCATCACTGATGTGGTCTTGAATCTCATGGTGTAGGTGCATGCATCACTTAGTATCATGTATATGAACTTGTTGGAATTGAATAAATTATTTTGCATTGTACTACTCAAAGTACGGCTTAGGCAGAGGTCAAGGTTCTGGCAATGCCAAAAAAAATTCTTTCAACCACTTTTTTAGAATAGTAGTATAAGATTAAGATAATTTTATAAAATTTCTATTGTACCCTAGGATTTTGTCTTTAGATTTAGATACCTCATTCACAATAGCCTTGTTCTTGCCAAAAATTGACACTATTGACCAGATATCGGGATGGGAGTGCGACCATGAGCCCCCAAACTGAGAGGCCACCTTTTGATATTTGTGCAGTGTTGCACATAGGTGTGCAAAGGAAGGATACTTTATTAGGGAAAAATTATCTTGCCACTATTTATGTAAGTTCCCATTGAAGACATTCTAAACATAAGAGTCCAATAAAGGATAAGAGATCTAAGAGAATAATCCTTGATAATGAGCAATGAAGTTAGTTACCTCTTTGTGGTCCCCTTTCTTGCATTGGATGAGATCAATGAAAGCCATCTTTAGTCTGATGTTAGCTTGGAATTTCCTCAGGAACTGATTCACCAATTGATCAAATGAAAAGACATAATTATCTAGTAGATTACAATACCAATCAAGGGTGGTGTCCTTAAGGGGTCACGTAAAAATATTTTCCATCAAAGCATCATGGTGGAAGAAGTCAATGCACATAGCATTATATGCCAAGACGTGTGTTTGAGGGATATGAGTGTTAAAATAGCAATGGGAAAGGATTGTGATGAAAGAAAGGTTGAAATAGAGGTTGAGAAAAAGAGGTGAAAAGGTTCAAAAATTTGTTTTCCATTTGTCCCATATTCTGTAATAATGTGTTTAAGATAGGGTCAAAGGATGAAACAAGACCAATGGAACCTCCACTGGAACCACCAAAGCCACCAGCCCCCATACCAATAGAGACCCCACTATCGGGACTAGTATGGGCTCCAATATTTCCACTAGGAGCATTAGGAGTGGCGAAACTAAAACCAAAGGGTACCTTGCTTACTTTAACAGTGGGTTAGCTGAGGTCCAAAGGTGGTCTTAACAGAAGGGCCAATCTCGATCATACATATTGACACCCTAGGCATCGAGACTTCTAGCTATCTATCAATTGTCTCAGATCTAAGGTCTCCAGTGGTGCTTGGGTTAGAATTGTATTATGGGATGTGAGTGTCTATAATGTCTGCAAGGCCTAAAAGAAATTCTAGACCTCTTTGGTCCTTGTCTAACATATCTCTCAATTTATTAACAATCGTAGCAGCTTTAACAAGAGTTTTGTCTTTCTATGGAAATACTTGTCAAACTCCTTGAGTATTTTTTCTAGGGAAAGAAGTTGCTCTGTGGGGACCTCAAGAGCATCATATTCCTCTATATACAAAGCAAAAGGAGAAGCAAGAGGGGTAGGAACATGTGCATAAAATTCTCCAAAGGGGCTGGGGAATCCAGTAGACATCCCTGAAATTACTTCCTCAAAGGTAGGACTATTGACCTTCTTAGATTTCATCCCTATATATCACAAAATCCTTCTAACCACATGCCTAAATTTTGTAGATGAAGTCGTAAATCTCATAAATATTTACAAAACACGAATTTGTAATGCACCCAAGACACGAGAGAAAGATTTCTAACACGAAGAAATGAAAATAAGAACTTCAAGTCGGGCTTACCAAAAATATAGATAAGGGGGATTCGTCACCCCCAAGGCTCCAAGTCATGGAAGAGCCTAAGGGAACAAATTTCCCTTACAAACTACCTCAAACTACCTAATAAGTTAAAGAAGAAAGGATAGGTTGAAAATGAAGGGAAAAGATGACTTTGTTTCCCCTCAGATTATGACAGGTGTTTTCTGGAACCAAGTGAGTAGATTGCATAGGTCTCAGAATGTGAACCATATAGCTCTCTATTAGAGGATGGTATCACAAGAGTCAAACTTTAGTGTGGCATGCTAGAGTCTCAGATACGCACTGATGTCTTGTACTAACAGAGGGTCGAGCAACAACTAGAAACTCACAGAGTCTACTAATGACTTGAATATTGAAGTTTTGCAATTTGGTAGAAAGTAAAGGAAATGAGAAGTACATCAAGAAGAATATTATAAAAGCTACTCTAATAGCGAAATGACAAATAAAGAAGAAGAATTCCAACTTACTAAAGGGCTAGTTTGCTAGCTAGCTCCAAGCAAATGAACAACACCTACACACACAGTGACATGAAAAATGTTGGGGCTATGTTTGGAACTTGCCTTAGTCAAGTCCCTGTTTCAGTGTTCCCACCTCCACAGATAACCAATATGCAAGGATATATAGAAAAGCAATAAAGAAGAGAATAAAAAGACACAATAAAGTAGAGAGTAATGACAACTTGGATTCTAACCTACAAGAATGATAATGCAAGTAAATGCAAGACACAATATCACCTTCCCTTTTACAAGCACTCAAGGCTAAGAGAGGAAGAAGAAGACAGATGACACCATGCCAAAGAGATAGAACTTCGTGTACCTACAATGACAATGGTGTTGAAGCAAGAAGACATTGTAGAAGCCAAGTAGAAAGTTGGTAGCAACAAGAGGGATTGGTAGAGAAGCAAGAAAGTTGTAAGAATGATCAAGAAGTATTGCAAGAATGAGATAAGTGTTAGAAAATGAGTTAGAGAGAGTAAGAATGAAGTTCAAATGGGTAAATGGAGGAAAATAGTCAATTGTCATCGGTTAAGATTCAATAGTGAACATTACATTTGTAGGCACCTAGGAATCATAACACTTCTATAGATTCTAGATGTATGAATCTTTTTCAGGACAAAAACATGATACATGGACATCCACACAATGTGTGCATGTTCCTGAAAAAAATTCCTTCATCGACACAAAACAACAAGGACACACAAAAAAAGTGGGACAAAAGTGGCAGGTATTTACATTATTAGACTTGTAAGGCTAAAATGAGGGTAAATTAAAATGGGAAATTTTCCTAGGTGTAAATTTATGCCATTACATGTAGTAGTACCAAAATTCCATATTTCCAACAAACTCTATCAGTTTCCCAATAGGTTTATGGTAAACCTATATATTCATTTAAAAATCAAAGGCATACATGGATCACTACCATGCATGATGATTATTTAGTTCTCACTAAGAATGCTAATTTACGATTTTAGCAAGTTCTTAGTTTCTTATATAAAAAATCTATTATATAGTAGGTGGATGCAAATAATTTAATTAGAGTAGAAGACATACACCTCTCTTAAATATTTTCCCAATTTATACTCATAATTGAAATAATAATATACTTTGTTTGATTATTTAATAATTATCAATTTTCTTTTGTTTAAGTTTTGTTCAAATTTTTCTTATAATACTTTAAACTCATCAACTAGTGTATTACCTCTTGAATTGCTATATTAATTTGAATAAATTCCCAATGTGTTTCATGTTACATGGAATTTATGGATGTCTCATAAGTCAAATAAGGAACTAGTTGTTTAGGAGTGAAATCTCAATAATGTGTCCTACTTTTAGCATTATTTGGCTACTAAAATTGGCATTTTTAGCATTCAACACAATGCATCAATTATTCTAAATATTTTTTTAAGAATTTAAGAATGATACAAACTATGATTCATAAAATTTTGTGTAGATTCTATTATTTTTTTTTGGAGAAGAGGAGGATCTAGACCAAATGACTTAATCTAAATCAGTATTTCCACCCAAACATTATAACATAAACCCAACCAAGAGGTTATTCTTGGTTACATCCCTAAAGAAGAGCCAAGTTGGTTGGTGGGTTTGAATTCTTTTGTTGTAAGTGTGTGGATTGACAGATGATGTAATGAATTGGGCTAATAATGATAAAATCAAGTAAACTAACTGAAAATAGATGCTATAGGATATATGGATAGAAATAAAAACAAGTTTGGAAAGACCACTGAGAGGAACTTGACACAAAAGACTAGGGAAAATTATTAGGGATGCTAGTGCACCATGTAGACGCTAGCATGTCGTGTTGTAGTTTGTAAGGTGTAGAAAATTAGGGTTTTTAGTTTGTATGGATCTAATACAATCTATACACTTGTAACAAAGAAAATTAGGAATTAGTAAATGTGATATTCTTCAAAAATTAAGATACCTTGATTTAGAAATGATGAAATAGTAATGACAATAGATAGGTTTTTAGTAGTCTCCAAATGAGTTGGGATGATGAATATTCCTTCCACAATAGTGACTTAGACACTTGCAAAATGGAAAGAGGAAAAGGGTTGTGTTGTATCTAGGTGATTGCCTCGATTAGATCCCACATTGGTGTTCCCACCTCTACAAAAACAATGATGATGATGATAGAGAATGCATGATCACAATAAGTAGAGGAAAAATAAATAACAATGATAATGCTAAATAACACAATTGTAGATTTTACCATTTAGATATGAAACCCTTTTTGGATTAATGTAGCCACACAAATAACACATGAGGAGGATGGGATTTCCTTCATATCCTACAAGTGTTAGTACATATAATAATGAAAATAACAATAATCATGAAATAAGAACATCCAACAACACTTGGACAAAGCTTTTTCCTGGTAAAAGAATAAACATCCACAACACTTAATCATAATTTATAATATAATAGAACTTTAAACATAGAAATTCCTTATAAGACTTGGAAGTTGTTAGAGAGAAGAGAGAGAGGAGAGGGAGTCTGTTTATATGCAAACTAAGCACATCCTTGACTAATCGTTTGGGTGAGGATGATAAACAAGATCTTGTCCCTAAATGCAACAAGGGTACAATTTGAATTCAAATCTTTTGGCATGTATGGTCGGGACTCTAGAGTGCCACGTTAGTGTCTAAGAATAATTTTCTCTCAAAGGGCCTTATAATTAAGGACTTAACTTTAACTAGTTTTGTTAGAAAGATGATGAAATAAGAAAATTACAAACAAAATTAAACACACATGCAAAAATAAGTGCCAAAACTAGAGTGAGATTATAAGCGGTGACAATTTATGATGCTACATCTATTTATAATTTTTGAATTTAAAAGAAAAATACTTATACCATTTTTAGTTTTATTAATATTTTTTCTCTATTATTTTATTGAGTGACATTTTATTGTAGCATGTAAATTTTTCTACACATAAAATATTTCCAAAATATTAAGTAAATTATTAACTACAATATGGGTAAGGGCCTTGGCTCAATTGGCTAAAGCATCCTATTGCAGGCAAGAGGTCACGAAGTGCAATCTCCTCCCATCCATGTGGTACTAGAGAACGTGTCATGCCAACATCATCAATTGCGTGAAAAAGTTTACAAGGTGCACTATAGTTTATAGGGGGCTACTTGATTCTTATAGTCTTAAAAAATCATTAACTATAATATAGTGTATGGATATTTTTAGTAATTTATGTTTCAAATATTTTACTTATTAATAATTTATAAATTGATACTAACAAAAAAATTAGACCTAAATTTTATTATAAAACATTTATTTTTACATACACATCTATTGAAATTAATTATTTTTCTTTTATACAAGGAAATCTGGATACAAATTGCATTACATTTTTTTGAGATATTTTGGACATAGTTTGTTAATTTTCTTAGTGTCTTGAATAAAAGTCATTACTTTTTGAAATGGACCTATGTTGATTATGAAATTAAAAAATATATACTATTAAGAAAACATGTTAATACATATTATACTTTTTTAGAAATCTAACACTAAGGGATACTTACCTAATAAATCTTGTTTTCTAGTGACTTTGTTTGGCCATAAAAAAGGGTGAGGCAAACTATCTTTTTTTACAACATTTTGAAAGGACTGGACGAGACTGGATTAGGGTCTCCACAAAGAGGGGTTTGATCTAAGCCTATAGGTTTCAATATAAGGGGCTTAGATTTAACCCCATAGGCTTAGATCAAGTACCCCATGCATTTTTTAATCAAAATGTGATTTCAATAAAAAAAATTAAGGTTGGCCCACAAATTGATCTAAATATAATGTGATGCTCACCTTCTAGTGGTATCACTTTCTCTTGAAATAAATATTTACTAACTTTGGTGAATATCTAGATATTCATAACATTTTTCATATTTTTCATTCTAGCATATAAAATTGTATTAAAAAGATAAAAAAATATAAATTTATATTAATATATTCTTTATTTTTAAAAAACCTTTAAAAATTAGTTTTATAAATTATAATGAATACATATTTTAAATTTAATATTATATTTATTATACATTTATTTCTAATTAAATTGTAAGGGTGAAAACTACATACCTTGCTCTTTCACACTTTTCTTTAACTATTTTATGCAAGTGTCCACGATAATTTTCCCTAGCACATGATTTTGATTGATCTATTAACTCTCACATTGACTCCAATATTATATTAAACATAAAAAAATAGCATCTTAAAATAACATCTTATCCATTCTTGATATTAGATCCTAATTTCATCTCTTAGATTTGAAACTTTGGTGTAATCTAATAGGATTTGTTTCATAGCTAGAGGATTGACCTACTTTGTTAAAATTACATTTTTACCATGGACTCAAGATGAGCCTATTCCAACTAGCTATTATTAATTGTTTCCTATGTCAAATAATTCAAATTTATTTCTTAGGAAAAATATAAAAGGAAACCATCCCTAGGTCATTTGCATTTATCAATCATTGGAGGTGATCCACCCATCATTATGAAAAACATGACATATTTGTTTATCACAAGGGATCAACCCACCTTCATTATCTATCTTTTGACTTCAACCACATCAATTATTTTTTATCAACATAAGGAAAAACCCTAGCTCTTACACTAGGCCATTCCAACATCCATTGCATTGCATTTTGTTCCATCAAATCACAAGTCTCAATCAACGATCCTCATTGTAGCAACACCAATTATATTTTTGACTTTTTTTTTCCAATGTCACATCTATTTATCATGAGGGATCAACCCACCTTCATTATTTAGCTTTTGACATCAACCACATCAATTATCTTGCAACAATATAAGGTGAAATCCTAGCTCTTACACTAGGTCATTCTGACATCCATTGCATTGCATTATGTTCCATCAAGCCACAACCCTTAATCACTAATATCATCAAAGAAAAATCAATTATATTTGCTACTTTTCTTCAAATGTTTAATAAAATAATTAGATTGATCAATGATGTTTGTCTAAGTAAAGATCCTTGTAGAGAAAGCTCCAAAGAATGCTCAAAACTCTCATGCTTTTACATTACAAGTACATGTGCATGTGAATCTCTATTTGCAAGTGCAAAAGATTTGAAGGAAAATGGGTCATTCCAATAGAAAAATAAATTTATATGTGATGTCCAATTCATTAATTATAGGAATGAACAAAGTTTTCATTAATTTTAAATTTCACAAGATCACAATCGTCTCAATCTATTTGTCTCAAATCTAATTTTAAAAATCAAATAATATTTTTTATCACATTCAATTTAATCCTCTCTAAAAAAAAACACAGTTTTTTTTTTTATTTATTATATTAATACTTCAAATGTAATCATATATTAATACAAATCTAATATCTAAAATACTTTATTTATTATTACTTTTTACATTTATTTATTATTAAATATAGTTTTATTCCCCGAAGATATATTTCACCAATTACTTCAACTAACTTTTCTTCCTTATTTATATTTCATGTATGGAAGTAGTTGCCTTGTAAGAAACAAATAATTAGGTTGTTATAACTCAATATGTTTTCACGTATATTATATATTCTTTATACAACATACTATATGATGATTATTACAATTCAAGTGAAAAAGAGAGACTCCCATCGCCCATTATCTCCACACCTACTCTTATTATTCTGCACATCGAACAAGTGCTCCCCGTCGTGATTTGATTTAACAAAACCAAAAAGAAAAATCATTGCAGACTGCTCACGAATGGTTTCGCACTCAGTTTTATTATTGCTCACACGAGTGATTATGTACAATAAAGTTATCATTATTAAAAAGGTATTGAATTCAGTAGATATGATAATCAGTTTTAGATCTGCCATATCCTATAACTGACATCTCAAGCGGCCATATAATGATTTCCACCCAGTAAGGTCCCATCCAACCATACTCTATATATTTTTTGAAATTCTTGTCACCATCAATCTTTAGAGTTTGGTTATCCTTTCAAATAAACAATGCAGTAATGATAATAACAGTCTTGTCCTGGGTATCACACTGCATTACTTGAAGGAGTAGACTATAAATTCGAGAAGTGTGTTGGTAGTGGTAGTTACCAAGAGTTTTTCATCTGATAACTCTTATTACTTCTGCAAGTGTTTTGATAGAAATAGCAGCAATGGCAATGAGAAGGATGGAACGTGTAGTTCACTGGGTTGTAAGTATGTTGGAGAGAGTTAGACAAGAAATCGGAGAACTTATTGGTATAATAAGAGAGGAGATGGTGAGAATGAGGTACTCTATTTTTTACATGCATAACCGTATCAATTGTATGACTGTTGAGTTAGTTGAATTGAGGGAGTCTAACAAAGAGCTCAAAAGAATTGTTGAATCTCTCGTTATGGCTAGTCATGATAGGAATAGTAGTAGGCTTAACGCTGAATGTACCTCCTGCTCCTCCTCCACCACAACCACTGGCCCTAAGCAAGGTTATAAGGAAGACGAACTAATGTTTGAGAACTATGTGGAAGAGTTTGCTCGGAGTCTGGAGAAAGAAGATTAAGTCATCTGATGATCATGAAGAAGAAGAAGAGTGTTTCTGCTGTTACCAAGCTTTTTGGGTTTTACAGACTAACTTCTTTTATTGTAATGAAAATGGTCCAATATTTTTGTCTCTTTAGTTGGATACTTGTAGTGCCTGCTAAGGCAATTTCTATTACTGTACTGCTGCTAGAATAATTGGATAAGTGTAAAACAGTAGTATTGCAGCTGCCCCTTATGTTAAGAGAACATGGGCTATTGGCAGAAGCCAAACATTTTGCTACCAAGTATAACAGTTATAAATTTGGTTTTAGCGCGAGTTAATACATTTTGTTAAAGTTCTGAAGTTGTTTTGAATGAATTATAGCTGAAGTTTCAGAAAGTAAGTTAATTTTATCTCTCTCTCATTTTGTTTCAGTTCTGAAATTGTTTTGAATGAATTATAGCTGAAGTTTCAGAAAGTAAGTAATTTAATATCTCTTCTCGTTTTGTTTCAGTTGTGAAATTGTTTTGAATGAATTATAGCTAATCAATCTTTCTCTCTCCCTCCCTCTCCTGCCTGCTTTGGCACTGTTTTCAATTCAGATGGTCTGAAAATTGTAAAGATGACCCTTAATACAAAATACTACGTAATGTTTACAAGTAAGATCATATATTAACCAAGGTAATCACTAAAATGTATATCATGGAAGCCTGAAAATGGCTGACCTCGCCATGACTGGTGCTGTCAAATTATTGTTTTGGAGCATAAAGTTGATGAATGGAATGGGCTTTCAAATCTTTTGCTTTCCTTACAATATAAAACAAGAGGGAATGGATGAATGAGTAATTGATTGTCCTCTTTTTCTTTGTTCCACTCTGTTATTCTCTTAGTATTTGGAAAACTTAATAGGTGTATCAGTATCTTCTACCCACTGCAAGGGAAGCCGAAAACGAGTTCTATTAAGATTTAATGGAATTCATTAGAAAAAAATTAATGCACTTTGCTTGTAACATTCTATGATTGAATAATATAGCCCATAACAAGACTATATACCAATGTCACTTCATGCATGCGTCGTCACTGATCTCATCATCCATAAATTTCACAGATATCCAATTGCATATGAAGATTATTTCGTCATGTTCAAGCATGCAAAAAGATTTCTGACACGATCATGAAATAAATAGAATCGGCCGCCAAAATGTGTATAAGCTATCTGACTTAAGACCTGAAAAACTAATCACTCAGAGTAATGATTAGAAACTTTCATAGAAAGTATATAGCAAGAGTCCCATAGGTTAAATGATATATTTATTGGATTTCAAATTTAAGGTTCATTTATTTCTGCCTTCAAGATAGATGATTTCTACTTTATCATAGATTCACATACCTGGTGAAGACCAAGGCCGTCGACTTCCTCCTATATGGAAGATGCAAAGCACAAATGATGCAATAGGTGACTGTTCTTTGAAACTCCACCCGCCTTAGGGAAAAGATGAAATGGATAACCACCTTAATCAAATGCTTTGATAATGAGGTCTGGAAAAACGAACGACCCAATCCAAAGACGGATATCCAAAGTTCTGCTATCGTCGTCCCCCCTAAAATGATGAAATTCTCCTTTTATTAAATAAAGCTTTCAACAAGATAAGTTTTCGAAAACACAAGAACCATAAAATCCGGCAAGTTTCTTCTTTCGAATCCAGTTTCGAGTCCTTTTTTATTTTATCTTTTCTTGTCCTTTTTATTATTTTCTTTCCAATTTTTCTTGCTTTTAACACTTCAACTTACAAAGCCTATCAGCTTATCCATTAAATTTCTTTATTAAAATAATTATCCATCTTTTCATCTTTATTAAATTACAAATCACATTATTTTCCTAAGTATAATAATTATCCCCCACAAGATAATCTTTTATAAGGTAAAATTAATTTAATTATTTAAAAATAAATGTGTAAATATTATTTCACAATATTGACTTGTTATATACAATTTCACTTCTAATTTTATTTAAATTATTTCATCAATATGTTTAATATGATAATTTATTTAATTCAATTAACTCACTTAACAAAGCCATTAAAATCTCACTTTAACCACATGAACCGACTAAATAATCACAAGATCACAAAACACACTTACGCAAATGTCCAGGAGGGCCACAATGGATAGGGCTCTAAATATCTCTATAAATATTCACTAAATTTAAATGGAGGGAAATAATTTTATCATAGTGAAGTGCAAATGAAATGTTCATGCATTTTCAACAAGGATTCATCAAATATTACATATCCGTATGCAACCCTTGTGCCCTTAATGCTTAAGCATGGAAAATATAAATTATGGAATAAATTATCCATCTAAGTTTTTATCATTTTGAAATAAGAGTTTGGTTAGGGTATAAGTGAAGATAGATTGTTACCAATTTGTTGGGAATCCAGAGTCTAAAAACTATCACACAACCCTATACTAATAAGATTAGCACTACGGTTCAATTATCAAATGCAACTTCCTTACAATGACTATTATTTCCTTGCAATAAATTGAATTCTTAAATATAATTTGATTAAAATATAACTGAATTTGTAAATATTACTAATCCCTTACCAATATTGCAAATCCTACTTGTTTCTTGGAAGGATTTCTCACTTTTTTGAAAGTGCACTAACCAAAACAAAAAATATTACAAAAAAATTCCTTCCTTAAAAGTGTGCTTCTCTCTAAGAAGAACCAATATAGTAAAGAAGACAATTAAGTTGGAAAACCTAATTCATATAGAACAACAAAGTAAAGTCATTAACACAACAATTAAGACATAGAAATTAGATATTTATTCCTCTGTGAAATGACTTACATCATCTATAATTCAATTTTAATATCCCCTTCAATTATGAATTTTCCAACCCTCACGAAATACCCAAAAGTTGCAATATATAAGAAGTGGTAGAATTGAGATTGAATTCAAAAATGACACATGGTAGCATTTGAGCCCCTTAATTTATAGCTAAATGAAATAATATGCCACAACATCTTTAAACTTCTAGCATTTTTCTCCCTTTTGGCCAACTAAGTTAATTATTCAAACATTTTTTAGCATTTCATGTGCAATTTTCTACCTTCGATAAAAATATTTTTTCAAATTTATTTTCACCCCATAGGTTAAAAATATCTAGAACACACCCTTTGGTTGAAAAGTGAAGCTTACTCAAAAAAAAGTATTTTTGGCCATTGGAACACCTTATTTCTCATTTTAGCCAATTGAGACATTTCATCAAATAGTTTACATAGAATAATTTCTCATAGCTACACTATTTATTAATAATAAAGGTGAACACATCATATTATGTTGTAGGCTATCATCGGTCATAATATTAAATTGAATTAGGCATTTGTAATGGATGGGATAATAAGGGAAGCTACTTCTTGCCCCAAAATGAGGTCATCATCCCTTATCCATCTAGCCACTAGCCAAGCTCATACATATTGTTGAATAAGGGAATTACCCATCCCATCCCTAGTAGAATGAATTAATAATTCCAATATTAATGAATATTAACAAGTATAGGAAGTATGTCACTATTTCATCTTTCTCATTGTGGAAGAAATAGGAATATTAATGAAGATTTCCCCTTTTCTTTTTGGAAACTTTAATCATTTGACTTTATATACTTTAAGGTGTTTTACCTTAATGGTTAGGTATGGGAGAGTGTAGGTTTTCTTTTATGTTTCACATACTTTAATGGTTAAACACTATCAACAAACATTTTTATTTTATTGAGCATTCCATTTTGATGGTTGTTTTACTATGTATGGGAGCACTTCACTATTGGTTGTCTTTCCTTGTTGGTGGACATTTGTAAGGCATATATGTTAGTTTTTTTGTTGCATTTCAAATTTCAAACAATACTATTGACCTTCCATTCCCTTGGTAACTTCATCTTCATGGCTAGGAGTTCTATGTTGCTTGTTCATGGCATTTTCATCATTGTTGAAAATGTAATACTATACTTAGTGTTGAATCTCCATGGTATGACATTTTCATAGAGGTAGGAATTTCTATGCATGTTAGAGAACTATACAATGTTCTTGGATGTTGGATGTTGTTGTTAAACCATGATGAAGCTTGATTAGTTGTTACTAAATGAAGTAGTATATAATACTTGAAAATTAATAAAACATCCTCTCCATGTGACACATTCTCATTGCATTATTATAAGATAATACATTTCACATTATTTCAAATGCATTTTCAAGTTTATGATGTCTAATGGGGGTTTTTATATAAAAAAAAAATAAAATTGGAAGAAAAAATAAATAATAGACTCTTTCCACATTATTGGAACACTAATATTGCATTCACTTCATTTTGAAGCTTCATGTGTGAGAAATAAACACTAAAGCCATACCCCAATTTGGTATAAACATTATTGACAAGGGTTGAAGGTAGTGAAAGTCCTTGCAAAGACTAGCATAACAATTTTGCTTTTGTCTAGCTTGTTTGTGGGCACATAGAAAATTGTAGGTACATTTGACTGTATAAAGCCAGTTTAACTAATGTGGGCATTCGTAACCCATGTGAACTATAATTTTTGGTGTTGATTACCTAGTAAATGGTCAAATTATTCCAAGTCTCATCTAATTGGAGCCATCTAACTTGCATTTGTGAGAAAGTTGGAACCATTCGACCCGCTAGAAGTGCCATTAGCATAAGAAGTTACACAAACAAATTTTGAATTTGTGAGGAACCTAGATTCATCCAACCCGCAATCCATGGGGAATTTTTCCTTGTTTAATCTGTATTCTATTAGTTTCTTCTCCCACCCTATAATTTTTTTTCTTACATTCTCTCTTCTATTTTGAAATATGTTTAAAGAAACATTATTTTCAAATCCTTTTTTTGGAGGTTCAAACTTCATTAAGAACTAATCACAAGTTCTTTATGAAATAGGCACTTCAAGAAGGATATCTCTTAGAATATTTCTAGAGATCTCACATTCTTCAGAATTCCCTAAAGTAAAATCCATGATTGAGACTAGAGATAAATTCTAGATAAATTAAAGTTTAGTGGAACTTGAAATTTGTAGGATTCCTTGCTAAATACATGATACATGGATGAAATCTCACATTGATTAAACTCTACAAAGGAATTTAGTATAGAATATCAAACCAAAGTCTTAGAATATTAATTATTAGGTGACATACTATTCATATAGATCTTTAGTATAATTCAATTGTAAAAATCAAAGTGAAATGCACATGAAATATTATAGAATTTTGAGGTTGATGGAAGTAAATAGACTTTGATGGGTAACATAGACTTGTTTGAGAAGTCTAAAGAGTGTGATTGTTTGAGTCCAAACCAATTGAAACTCACTATGCATCATTCTTAACCATACCATAACTTGACACTTCTATGTCATCTATAGAGATACAATCTCCATAGAGAAAAGGCCAAGTAGCCATGTTTAAGCTATGGAGTTTTCCAAATAGATTAATTCCTTGTAATTAAGCTTAGTTATTTAGAGGAAATCATTATTTTGCATTAGTGGGATTTTTCAGTGAATATTTAAAAACCTACAAATATTTTTGGGACATTGAGCCAAATCATAACTTCAAACATTTAATTTTATTCTTATGTTCAAAAACCTTGCTACAAAGTTGATGTTGTGCTAGTGAAGGGTAACGATGAATTACCTATCATATCTCTTAGTAGATAAATAACAATTGTTATTTTTTAGGCATATATTTTGTTATCATTGTGGTGTTACATTATGAAATTACATCAAACTAGTATACAATAAGAGATTTATCTAAAGTAAGTTGACATGATGAAAACTCTATCAAAGGACATAATAATGGTGCCAAGATCTTATGATAAAAAATAGAAATATATAAGCAAAAAATTAGATGAAATATATATTTTTCTGTAAATAACAACATACAATCATCACATTACCTTATTTTACGTACATCTCTACTAATACTTATTTAGCAAAAAAAAATATTTTAACAATGATAACAAAAACACATAATCCATTTTAATACTTATTTTAACAGTGATATACAAGCTATCACATTGCCTTGTTTTACACAATATCAATCTTACTACTTATTTATCACAATAATTTATTAATACTTATTTATCACAATAGTTTATTTTGATCCCACTCGCCCTCGATTATAGTAGGGGCTACCAGATAATAGAAGGTTGGTTCGGGATTACTATACTTGTTTAGCCCACCTATTCCCCATGCCTAGTTTTCAAGGATGTGAAAATGAATCCACACCTGGAACACATTGATGATAACACCAACAAGAAAATCCGTGTGGATGGTTCCAATCACACCTTCCAAAATAGTTCATTAATACTTATTACAAAAATTTATTAATACTTATTTTTCACAATAGTTTATTTTAATCCCACTCGCACTCGATTATAATAGAGGCTACCATATAACAAAAGACTGACCCAAAGATTATCATGCCTATTCCCCAAATCTCTTTTTCAAGGATGTGGAAATGAATCCACACCTGGAGGACATTCATGAAAAAACCAACAAGCCAATCCGTGTGGATTGTTCCAATCGCAGTTTCCCCAATCCTGATGATCAACATTTTTATGCACGTCATTGCACTCATCCTCCCTCCATAATTCGCATGGCCCATGAAATCCACCGCTCAAGTTTTTACAGTAAGCAACGCCACCATAGAAGGCATCATACATGGATTCTTGTAATCATCAACATATTACAAATCAGGAAGTAGTCGACAATATCAACATTTAAAACCATGTATTAATATTGAAGAGGAGGAGAGGAGGATAAATATCGTTATTACCAGAAGCGGAAGCAAAAGTCGTAGTGAGCAATGAAAACAGAACAAACACATATATGCCCTTCACCATCTAAGAAACTCCAGATATATTCTATCTAAAAGTAGTGAATTCTATGAGAAAAAAGGTTACTACTTATTTAGCTCAAACACCAACTACTCTGCCTTGTGCGTTTCACAGAATTTTGTTTATTTATTGCTATATTCAACCTTTACTGCTACCACAAATCTGATTTAGATATTCTTTTGGAGTAGTTAGATATACAGTGACACCACATAGTATGAAATGAATTTAAGCGGTAACATCTAAATGTCCATTACAACACAATGGGGAAATAGTGAATAGTCTTTTGGGTGGTGGTAAATTTGTTTTTATTCTAATTTTTTCAATTTATTAGCCAATAGGCTATTTTGTTTGAAGTTTCTGTCGTGATTTTTGTGAGTCCAGCCGTGAGTTGGATTTTCCAGCATTGGAGATGTCCCGGCTAGTGGCAACATGACCGGGTTTTTTTGTGGCGATGTGGAGCTTGGTAATTATATGGGTTGGTGGTGGTGGAGTTGGTGTCCTTGATATGCAAAAGCTGAATTGTAAGTGTTTTCTCACTAGAATGTTCATTCATTCTGTCATTGTTGTACGATGGGGGTGGACGAAGTAAATGCAATATTGAGTGTTGTAGTGTGGGAAAGTATACTTTGTTTAAGTTGTATTGTTGAAATAGGCATTGCGGTGTTAGTTTCATAGCAGACTATTGTAAAAATCATCGCCTTCGGCTCTGTGGTTAGTTTCATAGCAGATTGGAGGGTTTTAAAACTATTATTCTCCACAATCTATAAGTTATTTTACATGGGTGTTTTGCATATAAACAATTTATTGATTGTTTATATTAAAACTGTTGTTCTCCAGAATCTGTAAGTCATTTTACATGGGTGTTGCAGTGTGTGAAAGTAAAGTCAGAAATGTGCAAGAAAATATATTGATTAAGTTGCATTATCGAAAGAGCCATTGTGGTGTTGGTTTGATAGTAGACTATTCTAAAAATCGTCAGCTACGGTTTCGTGGTTCATTTGATAGGAGACTATTATAAAAATTGATGACTTCGGCTCCGTTTTATAGGATATTGGAGGGTTTTAAAACTATTGTTTTGCGCAATCTATAAGTTGTTTTACATGGGTGTTTTGCATAAATGATCTATTTATTGTCTATGTTAAAACTATTGTTGTCAGGAATCTATAAGTCATTTTCAATGGGTGTTTGGTGTTATGGTTTTGTATGGATGGAGAAATTGCACTTCAATCTACTTTCTTTTGTCAAAAAATATGGTTAGGGTTAGTAATTTTTTCGTCCCTTGTTTATTGTTTATTTTTATCTTTCTGCATCTTTGGCATTATACCCGTTACCATAGGAGCAATTGTAGTCAAATCTTGTTTCTTTGGTCAAAAAATATGGTTAGGGATAGTAATTTTATTGTCCGCCATTTGTTGTTTTAGTTATCTCCGTGCATCTTTGTCATTACAACCATTAACATAAGACCAATTGAAGATTAACATAGGAGTGATTGCATATATATATGGCCTTATACCCATTACCATAGGAGCAATTATAGTTAAATCTTGTTTCTTTGGTAAAAAAATATGGTTAGGGTTAGTAATTTTATCGCCTTATGTTTATTTTTTTAGTTATCTCTGTGCATCTTTATCGTTACACCCATTAACATAGGACCAATTGCAGGTTAACATAGGAGTGATTGCATATGCATACATACGTAGAGGGTTAGTATGAAAGTATAAACATGTTGGAGATAAAATTAGTTGGGTGGGTGTTAAGTGTCATTCTTTCTAATATCTCTTTTATCTATTCAATTTATTTGTTTGAAGTTTTCGATGGTATTTTTTGTCAGCCTAGATGTGAATAGGATTTTTCCTATAATAGCTCTTTTAGAATTTCTCTATTTGTCTAGAATATTTAGTGCCCAAAAATGTAGCTCAAATTTTTGATTGAGTGTGTGACGATATAGCCATTTCGTATAGGTTATTGCTACTCATTGGATTTACGAGTTGTATTTAATGTGGGTTTGGTGCCAAAGAATGTAGCTCAATTTGTGAATTGACAATCCAACTCTTACATAGACTACTTGTCTTGTATGAATATGTTTAGTGTGGGTTTTCAATCATCTATGATTTACGTATGATTCTTAAGTGTTTTTCTAATAGTTGTTTTACAATTTTCCTATTTTGTCTATAATATTTAGTGGAAAATTATGCAGCTTGAATTTTGAATTGAGAAGCCAACTGTTACATAGAATTTTCTGTTACACCTTGTCTAGATAGTGATAGAATTTTAGGTAAGCAGGAATGTGTTGCAAACTCAAATCTATACATGCATTTGACTTGAACTAGGTTCTTTACTTTGAATATTCTTTGTAAGTAATTTCACATACATAGATGTCCATATCTAAAGTTTTTGGGTGAAGAGAAATTGGAAAAGACCTATTAGGAAAACACTTAACAATCGCATGAAAATGATAGATGTTGGAAAAACCACATTAAATAGAACTTTAAAATATGGAGAATAGAACAGGAAAACTATGATAATGAACAATTTGGTATGGGGGAATTGGAAAAAAGAATATCATGAAGAACAGTTTGTTATGGGGAAGTTCAAGCAATTGAGAAAAAAAGAATATCATAAAACATATTGGTACAAGACAAAAGGAAAAATTGGAAAAGAGCTATTAGGAAAACAGTTAACGATCACAATTGCCTTGTCAATTCAAAATTCGAACTACATTATTCCCCACTAAATATTATAGAAAAAATAGGGAAATTGTAAAACAACTATGGGGAACTGAAAAAAAGAATATCATGAAGAACATTTTGTTGTGGGGAGGTTGAAATAGATGATGAAGAAAAAATATAATGAAACATATTGATATAAGAGATTGCCATCCCATGTAATTAGCAAGCTTGACCCCTTACATAAACAAACCTGGGCAGTTTGTTTCAGGGAGCTTCAAGTAGAAATTAGAAAAAAAATAATATCATGAAACATATTGATACAAGATTTGAGTTATGTTTTTTGTTAATAAATATTGAAGAAAAATAGAGAAATTGTATAAGAGGTGTTAGAATAACAATTATTTATTACAAGTTGTTTTACATGGGTATTTTGCATAAATGATTTGTCTATAGTATTTAATGCCAAGCAATGTAGCTCGAATTTACAATTAATCTTGTGGCGCTATGCGCATTTTCCAAAGATTGTTACATCATATAATTGTTGTTATAGCCTAAAGAAAATAGGTATCATGATAAAGAACTAGGTTTAAATAATCATTTTTCCAAGCTGAAAAGATATGTGTATTTAAGTGTGGAGGGATAAATAGTTTGGTGGCTTTCAAGTGTTATTCTAATAGCTCTTTTATCTGTTCAACTTTATATTTTAACTAATAGGATATTTTTTTGAAGTTTCCACTGGGATTTTCATCAGCTTAGCTATGAATATGATTTGTTGTCTAATAGCTCTTTTACAATTTGTCTGTTTATTTATAATATTTAGTGGTAGGCAATGTAGCTCGAATTTGTGTCTATATATATGTATTTAATTCCCCATTTCATATTTTAAAAAATACATATAGGAAAATATATATATCAATATATACAGACTGAGAGCATTGTGTCTCGTTTGAGAATGCAACAATAATTTATATATGCACATGTATATCTAAACAACTGTGTATGCTATCTTTATTTGTATTTAGTTAGACTTTGATCTGAAAAGAGTTAAAAATAACATAGGTAGACTAAATATTATAGAGAAACATGTAATTTGTAAAAGAACTATTAAGAAATCACTGAAGAACAACATACATTTGATTCTTAAGTATTATTCTAATACCTCTTACAACTGTTACATAGACTGCTTGTCTTGTACCAATATGTTGCATGATACTCTTTTTCCCTAATCTATTTCAACCTCCTTATAACAAACTATTAATTGTCGTTGTTTTTTTGTTTGTATGGGAAGAAGAAAATTCCTACAATACATCCATAACATTAAATGATATAGCATTAAGATGTTGTTAATAAAAAAGCATTTAATGGTGTAGTATGTGTAACATGTTCATAAGAAATCTGTAAAATTGATTGTGCCTTGGCAGTGAATGTCCCTATTGAAACTAAATACATTCAAAAAACACCGAACATAGTGTAGCTTGCATTGGCTTGGTGTCGCCATCTTGATTGTCATTGTCCAGCACTGCAAGCAATCATTTCCCATTCCACTTTTGCATTCGAAGGTGGCCAAGAGTCTCCCTATGGTGTATATATTTTAATAATGCCTTACTTCAAAGTGGACAATATCCTATAGGAAACAAAAGGTTTGAATTCGTACCCTTCTTAACTAGACAATTGATGGAAAATTCAATCTCGATGTTTTCTCTATTCATAAATTTCAAGGGGAGGAGTTACATAGTGAGGACAAAGTATGGTATACACATCTATTTAGATTTAGCAGTGTGTATATAAATAGATAGATACATGTGTACATATGGATATATATATCTAGTTATATGTGTGTGTTTGTAAATTTGGAGACAAAGGGGAGATTCAATGCATATATGTACTTAATCATTTCTATTCTAATTGTTGTATAGCCTATTGTTTCATTAAGAAAGGGTGAAAAGACTAGCTAGCAACATATACAAATATATGCATATAGCTATATGTAGAAATATAGTAAAATAATAAAAAATTGTATGGATACATATATAAGCAACCTCAAAGATAAACATATACATATAGGGGTATATCCATATGCATTTATCATTTTTATTCTTGTTTATGTATCCCCTAGTGTTTTGACAATATTAAAAGTGCATTTCTATTCTTTTTCTTGTATCTTGTGTTGTTTGATCAGTTTTAGAAGTGGAATGGTTATAGATTGATATTTCTAAGTTACCTACCAATGGCCATTGGGATGTTGCAATACATTAATCTTTTATTTTTATTGTGAAATAGAGTTGTCAATTAGTCAACTCAAATTGTAACATTTTGTCCCTGGAAAAAGTTCCTTGAACTATGTCTATGGAATCTAGTTTTGTGGATGGGTCTCCAAAGCTCCCCAATATTTATTAGTTGACATCTGCCACTGTTCCTGTTGCGGAGTCCAACTCTAAGGGCATGAACCACCGACCTTTAGATCCTAATTCCATAAGTATAAATTTCCTGTTTGTTATACCTATTGCAAATTTGGTGTTATTGTTTCTAGTTTTCTTCGCTTTAAGGTGTATTCACACATGGGTGAACCTAAAAATACATATAGATGTGCAAGGAGATACACATTGATATTTTCCAACATATAAAAACATCCCTCTCATGTATATGTATATGTTTACGTTCATGTATATATATATGTATATGTGTATGTGTATATGTATATGTGTATGTATATGTATATATATGTGTATATGTGTATGTATATGTATATGTATATGTATATGT
>VDFB02123739.1:17227-42350 GCA_007258455.2 Sequoia sempervirens | reverse complement strand
AAAAACAATTAATTCCTCTATTAAAACATATTATTTTAAAATCAAATATTTGTTCTATCAATATTTATTATTTCAAAATAAAACCAATAATCTGAATATTAACATATTATTTTAAATTCCTCAATTGCATTTAAAACATACCATTATTTAAAACCTCAATTAAATATATATATATATTTTAATATCTTTATATATATTAAATATTTTAATATTATATAAATATAATATAAAATATTAAACATATATTTCGGTTTTATTTATATATATTAAATATATTAATATTATATAAATATAATATATATATATTTAAACAAAAAATCAAATTCAATAAAGGTTAGGGCCGGATTTCTGAGGCACAATCTCATAGTTTTTATGCTGTGGCTACTGTGGTTTACGACAACTAAACTCATATGGGCCAACTATGTTTAAACATCAGCTTGCACCCCCAACAATGGGTGCAGCTTGTGTTTAAACACGTCAACCCATATACATGGCGCTGACCATGTGGGGCACACACACCGGGTGCGCCCCACGCTGCCTCCCATGGGTGCATGGGTGAGCCCCCAAATAACCCCTACCATAATTTTGTTTTTTTTTAATTTCAAAAAATATTTGAAAACCCCCTCAAGGATTTTGAACTACGTGATTTTGATCGGGTATTTTTTCTTTTTGTTTTTAACAACCATTTAAAAAAAAAAGAAATATATATAAGAATATATACATATATGTATGTATATATATTTAAATACACATTTATGAAATTTACAAAACCAGTTGAGCAGATGATTTTTAGAAATGATCATTTACATCCAAACCCAATTTTTTTTGAGAAAAACAGTTTGAATACAGAGGTTTCCAAAATATGATGCAAGATTTCACATGGGTTTTTTCATCTTAATCCATTTTAGAGTTTCCCAAACAATGATTTTGCAAACAACATATCAAAGCTATGAATTTTTTTTCAAAATCAAAATTAATTTAAATAACATGAACCTGGTTTCCAAAAGCTTGAGAGGATGCCAAATGGTGCAATGATTCTTCCACAGATTCCAACTCCTTCCAAGCAATCCAACAGAGTTTCTCCACAATCAAAATCCCAAAACCCAAAACCAGAATCCTTCCTCTTCCTCCTTCACAGTCAATTTCTTTCCAAGAATGAAATATCCTCCATTTTCCCCCAAATTTGGTCAATATACTCTAAAATATCCCACAACCACCATAGTTATTTCCTTCTATGAATTTTGAGATATTTTCTTTTTTAAAAAAAAATTAAAACCAAGATTTCTTTTCAACAAGAATTTAAAACTTTAATAATTTCTTTTCAAAAAGCATTTAAACTTTTAAAAAATTCTTTTCAAAGAATTTAACACTTTTAATTCCAAAATGGATAACTTAATTCATTTCAATACAATTAATTTAATTAATCAATAAAATAAATCTAATCCAAGATTAGATTATTTTATTAATTAAATTAAATTAATTAATAAATTAAATAACATTTCTAACATTATAACTAGATTTATTTAATAATCAACTTAAATACATAAAGCCATTTATTTACCTTTTTTAAATTGCAATTAAATAAAATCAAGGAGGGATGAACAACATTAAAACAACTAAACCCGTGTACAACCCGACGACACACTATGACTAGGGTGATGACTTGACACAGAAAACCTAGCTACTATGTCCCAATCAACATCATAATAATGGACACGCTTCAAACTTGTGAAACTGTGGAGTTGATATCCCCGCACCTATCAACCCGCAAACAAAAGTATATATCGTAACATGCATATTTATATAATAAAACAACACACTGCGGAAGAGGAAATCAAATGGTAGGGTGCCTACAAGTTTAGTGGGTGCAATCCCGTCCCCTTCACCAATATAGTATTACTAATTGATGAATCTAACATCAATAATATAATCAAAAGCATAAAGCATCATTAATTCAAATATTTGCTAAGCTAATCCAAAGCATGCCATAATGATAACATTAGAATAAAATGCCATCACATCAAAATATAACATTCACATTGCTTTACAGTTAGCGATCAAATAGTAAAATTGGCACCATAGCCAAAGTATTACCAAAAACAAAGCATAACAAAGAAAAACATTGTCTCCGATCAAAGAGCCAAAATGGAGGGTGCTAAATAATCCCTGTGATTGAAGTGTAAAAAGTGTTAGGATTGAAGTGTTAGATTTCTAGTACACACAAGATGCAAAACTTGTGATGTAGAAATTAATGTTGTTAATGTATGATTGCATCAACTTGAATGCTCTTATATCACTCTTATGATGTTCTAAGATGGTTTGGATGAATGTTATAAGTTGGATTTAAATGTTCTATGGCATTGTCTTTAAATATACAATCTTAGGTGTTGATTCGAGAGATTTTACATGCAAATTGATAAATAATAATGTATTTTTTATGGGAGTTGACTCAAAGAAAATTGAAAAAAGTTTTGAATAAAGTGGTCAAGATCACAAAAATGGTTTTTTCAAGGAGATATAATTGCAATTATATTTCTCACCAAGATGGATGAATAGATAGGGTAAGGTTGGGACCAGAGGAGATGAATTAAGTAATAGGATAGAACAACTAACGTGTGCACTAGGGTTTCTTAAATTAAGCACCAAAAAGACATACTTGTCACTAGGGCTAAAGTGAGTACAAAACAAATAGGGAAAAATATGGACTGTGTATTTTTTCCTAAAGAAGGATAAATTATACATTTAAAGTTCTAAGACCTCACACTTATGCTTTTATATTTTTTTCCATTCAACTCACTCATAATGTAATCCCCGTGAAAGGGACTTAGGCTTCTATTTATATTTTTTAAGAGTACTCTTTGGAATTGGAAAAATGTAATTATGATGGATCTTCTATTAAGAAATAGAAGCCTCACTTATGTAGTTAAAAGTTTGAAGTGACTATGGAGGAGGTGTTGGGAGCTCCCCTACCACTTGTATGTCTATGTGACAACATACATGACACCATTTTAAATCATATGAGATTTCAACATGAGAGTGTCTAGTGTTTCAAGATTAAAGTAGCAAGGTTTCAACATGTATCGGTTGTTGAATGATTTCAATTATTTTAGCAAGAGATATAGTCTAGTTCAGCAATACTTAAATAAACTTGCATATCAAACCATAATATACCACTAAATATTTGGAGATCTAGCATCTAGGGTTTGAGCATATTTTTGATATGATGTATGTTTTATCAATTCAATGTTTGTTTTAAGAGATAGATGTTAGGGTTTCAAGAATTATAGGTAAAACATAGCAAGGCTTAAACATCAAAATAGTAGTGTTTAAATGTGAAACTAGCTAGGTTTCAATACATCTTTTTCTTGAGTGGTTTTAATTATTTCAACTAGACTAGTTAGCTAAATAATAGTTAGGTAAACTCATATATCAATTTTATTTAAACTTCTTTTTTAATACATTCATTTATAAAAATGAATTAATTTAATTGTGGTTAATTAAGGTGTATTGTGAATAATAAAAAAATTATAGGTCTTCAAAAGGTGCTCTAAAGGTAAATTGTGCAAGTTGTGACTGAGAAATTTATTATCATTGTGAGTTGAATTAAAATCTCTCAAATAGATGAGGATGGTGTCAATTGCAAATACTTACTAACTTATTCAAAGGACAAATTTATACATCTCAACATTATATATTGTTCCCTTGTTGATCCATCAAGATTTAGGAGTTTGGTTCTAATATACTACCTTGAGGGTTCATTTAATTTATTGAGGTATAGCCCTTTCATTCATTCATGATGTCAATGATACATAGTTGAAACCATGAAGCCTAATTCTCAAGTTGTGATATTGTCAAGTGTCAACACTGCATAAGCATAGACTTGGACACATATGTTGAGACAACACTAGAAAAAATAAAGCCTAGAAGATATCAACCAATTATAGTGTAGGAAAAAGTATCCCTTTTTCACACTTAATTTGGGAATGAATAGTTAATAATAAAATAAGCTTAATGATGCCTTAATTTAGTGTTGTAATACGTATTTCACATATTCACATTAAGTTTAGGGCCTTTTAATTAAAATGGACTTAATTATGCCTTATTTTTTGTGTTGTAAGGTGTACCTTCACAATTTCACACTAACCTGGGGCTGCATTAATTAATTGAGGTTAATTATGCCTTAATTGGCCCCTTCAATTCAAATCCAAGCTTAATTAATTGCAATTTCTGAAGGAGAAAATCTGACATTCATTAATGATATAACATAACACTCATCCTTGAAGAATGTGTGTCTTAGGTAAGCAACCTAGGACCCATTCGCCATAGGGGCGAATGGGTCCTCACTTAGACCTAGGACCCTAATTTAATTTTTTTTTGGTGGTTTTTCAATGATTTCAAATGTGTATTCAAATGTCGGCTTGTGATATTTGAATTTCAGGAATTAATGTTAAGATATGTACAAATAAGAGGTCATTTCACTATGTTTCATCCTAGAGTTTTCATGCAAGCATTCCTAGAGAAAAGTTTATGATCAAGAGAGTATTCAAGAGCATTAAGGCATTCAAGGGTAGAATTATAAAAAAATTGTTACAGCAATCATGATTCCATTATCATATCAAAGTCTTCTTGCATCATGCATGGTGTTTGAGCTAATATGGTTGTTACACCCCAATTGTGTACTTACTATTTACTATTACTATGTAGGGTAAATGTGAATGTAATTTGAATTTTGAAGGTGAATAAATTGTGCTTGCACTTTGTTATCAATGAATTATGAATGAATGTTATCTCATTTAATGATATGTGAAGAAATGCATATATGTGAATTGAATGATTATGAATTGATATTCTAACTATGGAGATGTATTATGTGTAATGCATATTTTTTTGAACAACTAACTACCATGGGAATGTGTTAGTGGATGCAGGTATATGTTCATTCCTCCAAGCATAGGGGAAGTATCACTCAATAGAATATCTTGGTCGGGTAACCAGTAATGTAACCTATCTAAGCTTACACACACTCATAGTAGTATGGTTGAGTCAAGTTATTATGTTGGGAATTGGTAAGTCATCCTTAGTTTGATGTGTCTACATTAGTAAGGGTCTTGATTACTATTGAGTGCATTATTGGGTGATGTTTATCTATTCAAGCTTGTGATTTATTCCCTTTATTACTAAGCTTGTATTGATAAGTTAAACACACATGGAATGTATGTATATGTACACACATGCATGTCAATGATAGACCATACACATGAAGAAATGTGTACATGAGGGTACATAGGTAGACGTACCTATGTACACTTATGAACAGGTTACTTATACACATGGAATGACCAAATGGACCTTATGACATGTATATGTATAGATATATTGCACAAAGGTACCTATCAGTACAATAGTAATTGTGTATGTACTTGGTGCGCAATCAAATTTGTATATATATATGATATATACATATATCCATATGTATACATGTATTGATACACACATATGTTTTCCAAACAGACATGCCCATATGAATGTATCGATATATGTACACATAGGTGTACATGTACATAGAGGAATATATATGTATATATATGTACATAATTGATGTAATTATTATTATTAAATGTAAATGAACTAACTTGTTTGTATTCATTTGTATATCGAATGTATACATACTTTATTGGCATAAGATATATATATATGAGTTGATATACATATATATGTATATATGTATATGTAAATATTGGATATATATTTATATATGAAGTTATATGCTTAGAGATAGATTTATATAAGCAATGCTTAGAGGCTGATTTATTACATGGACATAGGCCAATTTGTATGCAACATATACAAGCATTGTAAAGGCCAAATATAATGTATATTGGCAATGAATTAAGATCGAACTATATGCAATATATAGTGCAACGATAAGTCGATATGAAGAGTTTGACTTAGTCAATACTTTGAGGTAAAACGTATTTGACTTAGTAAACAACAATTACTTGGGACGCCTTATCATATGGCGATGGGATAATTACCAAACAACAAATATAGTGAAACACATGATAAAAGTATAAGTGATAGCAAGATAAGCAAATGGTCAAAGTGCCACTTATGAGCAAGGCAACTCATCATTCATGACATGGGTACCATAGAATTAGTCAACTAAATACAAGTGTTACATCTTAAATATTGACTAATTCAATAAAGTAAAAGCGATGCAAAAACTATAGGGAAATGGTGGCTTGCTTTGGCTACATATTATGAAGTTCTTATTGTTGTAGAAATTCCATTATGGGAACAATGCTAATGTCACCATTTGATCATGTGAAAATTGAAATAGTATTAATTTGTTGTCAACCATAAAGGTTTCTTACTCTAGCTTCTTATGTTGAGTACACTCTTTGATTTTTCACCACCTTTTAGTCAAGATGAGTGAGTCGACTAGCATGAATGCTGCTATCAGTTTACATGCCTTATCTATAGGATGTGAAGTTTCCATCTTGTTGTATAAATAGAGAGGCTTATGCTCTCTTTTGGGACACATTCCATTTTCATTCTATTCCATTCTACTCTACATTTTCTAATCTACAATTATTTTTCTATTTTCTAAGTGAGCTTTAAGTTTTTTGTGAGAACATTTCATCAATTTGAGAGAAGCATATTATTCATTTCTGAGAGAGGTTTTATTGAGGCATTGCTTGTGAGGTCAAGTAAAGCTAGTTGTTGTTATTGTAAGGATATGCATCAATAGTCAATTGAACAAGCATTATTATATAACGGGATAATCTTCCTTTATTTTTCTTTTATAAAAATATTGATACTCTGAGTGCTTAATTGATCTATTGAGAATACTTGAATTAGGAAATATAACATTTACTTTGAAAGGAAAAATGTTTACATGTTAATGTAATAGATTTCAATAACTATAGAATTTAATTTAGTTGATGGGCTTGATTGTGACTCTTTATTATCAGCTAGATCACAATACGTGCTGGAGCCATCATCAAGATGGAGATTTGAAAAAATATGGCTCATTGTGTGATCTGAAACGCTGATGAAAAAAAGCAAGATTCCACACAATCAAACTAAGCAATAGATTCAAATGTTTACATGTTTTGTGAAGTGTTTGTAATTACTCCATGATAGGAGGAACTATTTGTCATTGGTGTTATTATACTAGATATGATTAAACAAGGGTAGCTTAAGGGTTACTCATAGCTAAGTTGTTTGATTATGCTGGATAGCTAGAGGGTTACTTTTGGGATTGTGTGCCCATTGAAGGGAGGGAATTTTTACATATGCTTTATGAGTAGAAATACCCTAGAGTATGTAAGATAATGATGGGTGAATTCTAGGGTTAAAGATAGCCCATAGGAGGGATTACCTATGCATAGATTATAGTGGCCTTAAGTCAAAATGAGCTTAAGTGTAAGTGAATAAAATGACCTTCACTCAAAGTACTGAGTGAGAACACTTTGGAAAAAGTAGTGTGATTTCCTTTGGCTCCACTTCTTCACCAATCAGATCCATGTAGTGCATGCTAGTTCCAAATTGTAGGGTTACAAGTTCTAGTTATGTAGGGCACAACACTAAGCTCAATGTGGTTTTCGTACGAGGTTACTCCACCAATCTCTTCGTTGAAGGGTAGGGCCATCTATTGTATGATAGATGTGTAGGGGACTGCATATGAGTCCATGGTTGGAAGAAAATCACTCGAGTGATGCTTCTCCTCCTTAACAGATGACAAAAGACCAAGGTTTTGAAAGGCAGATCTTGAACCATTTATATCTATTGCTTTGAAGCTTGGTTGAGCTATGTATCTACTTGTACACATTCTTTGAATATTGTATTTCAAGTGAAATTATTATATTGAAATGGAATCCTTTTTGTATATTGTTATGGAATCTATATTCATTTATTCTCAATAAAGAACATATATTTTTATTGCAATGGCTTGTTACATAGCTTCTTTATTTAATTTGCAAAGTGAAAACTTAGGAAAAAATTACTCAAATGAACTATTGACATGTTACAATGGCGATGCAGAAGTTCAAAAATCCATTCAAGTATTAGTAGATTCATTAATAATCAATGAATAGTATTTTAATAAATTACCATACCCAACGTAAAATATTAGACGATATCCTTTTAAAGAAGGGTACATTACCTTCTATTTTTTACTGTTAATTTGTATTTTATAGTTTTGAAAGATAATGAAAGTTAAATTTTCTCACAATTAGAACTTGCAAGAGATAGTTAACAATAATTTTCTTCCAAATTAGATCAGATTGAAAGATTTAAAACTAATGCTCTAACACTACTCTGGAAATTGAAACAATTATTGCCTTCTATAATCAATAATAAAAAGCTTTAAATCTACTATGAAACTGAGCAAACAATGAACAGTAATATGAGAAAATAATTCTATTGTATTGTATTTTGTTGCCTAATTGTATGCTCTTGAGGTTATTTTAAAGGAGGTGCTAGTCAACTCAAGCAAGTAAATCACTCCTCCCAAAATAACCATGAGATATTACTACTATTTTAAAGTAGCACATAAAATCAGAAAATATATACTATATATGGTTTAAATTAAAAAAAAATATATCTATAGGTAAAAAAAGTATAAAATATTAGACGAGCCTAAGGAGATTCTTTTGTTTGCCTTGATTAATTTTATTGTAGTACATATATTTAAAGTTTTATATTATTTTTGGGTATGGTAATTTGCCTTTTCCTACCAAATTAAGAGTGAATAGTTTATTCATTTACTGTGTTAGTCAAGTGACGCAAGCGTCGAGTTCCTGCCGAGAGGTAAAAGGCATGTAGCTATGAGTTAGAAAAAGTTTTTAGATAGCAGATAGGAATATAAATGTATTTAAAATAGCTAGAAAAGTTTGAAGCAATTTTTAGTAGTGCACTATTGCATGGAATTTTTACGGTGCATGGGCAATGTGGTCCATAGGGACATGTGAACAGGTAACACGTGTGGATGGATGGATGGGAAATTTTATTTATGGGTATCATGTATACATGGACCTTTTTATAGATATACTAGTGAATACTTGTTTTTTTTGTGTGTGTATGTATACATTTGTGAGAAGGAAGATTCTTTATGATCTTAATTAGGAAGCAAGAATGCATTATTAATTTGTATTAATTATTGAATGCAAACAATCAGAAACATTTGCAATAATGCTTGAGACATATATGCATACATGTATCCACGTGCACATAATGCATAGAAGAGTGAGATGCATAGTCGGCATGTGAACGAGTCTTAAAGCAGGAGGAGACTCAGGTCGCATTTACAGTATTAAATGAAAGAAAACAAGAGAAATAAACTATTTATGACCAGTGCAATGCTTTTTAATTTATTTTTTTTAGAAAACCTTTTGATCAAAAAATTCATTAGTCATTTTAAATGGAACAAAGTTTTGATGTAGAGATATTTCTAAAGCATCAAATATCATTTGCAACTATTTACAAAAAACATGTGTGCGTGCAAAAAAGGAAAATGCATTCTTTACATGACCCATATTTATATGCATGGTGAAACAAAGTTTACCATATTTCTTTTTTTTGCTTGTATGTCTATCTGTAAATAAAATTATGTTTAGTGTACTGTTGTAAAACACATGCTATGTTAATTAATACAATTGAGTTATTTTAGTTTATCATATCACAATATGCAAGTGCTAATAGAAACAATAGTGTTAGGTGGAAGATTGATAGGGGTAGCTCATTTGAGTATAAACTTTTGTAAGATTAATCAATGTTTTTTTTAATGTAGTATGAAGGTTAGTATTATATAAAGCTATTGATTTTATTATAAATAAGATTTAAATCATGTCTATGTAATATAATAAGATATTTTTGTGTATAGAACAATGTAATTATATTACAATAAATTGATAGATGAATGACTAGAAAGCTATTGATTTTATTATAAATAAGATTATAATGTTGTTTATGTTATATGAATAAAAATTTGTGTTTATATAAAAAACAATAAGTAATTTGCAAAAATATAATAAAGAACCTTACTACCGAAGATTAAATTTGTGTATATATAAAATAGTAATAATTTAACTCACAAATGCAATTGGGTGTGAAATAAATACACGCATAAATTCTTAGATGAAACAAGACAAAGGTATTGATTTTATTATAAATTAGATTTGAATGTTGTTAATTTTAATACCTAATGAATATTTTTTTTGTGTATATATTTTAAACAAAAAAATGTAATTTTGAAAAGATATTATGCGCGAATCTGCATTAGATAAGATAAAATGTATGGGGTACAAAGAAAAATAATTTACATGTTTGTAGCACTTTGTAAATTCATTGAGAGAGAAACATTTTGTAAATTAAATGCTTTGAGCTATCATATAGATGGATGGCCGCTACATGCATCAACATGCACGGCTAATGCAAGGAAGAGGAAAGCATCCTCGGGGCACCTTTGACAGTTCAAAAAAAGCATGATTTAAGACTCAAGCTGGTGTATTTGGCAGATAAATGAAAGAAAACAAGAGAAATAAACTAGTTAGTATGAATGCATATATGAAAGGAAAGCATTAAAATATGGATCCATGTAAAGACATATGCATGCACGGATGTGTACATGTGTCCATGTAACTTGGTATGTTAAGAAGAATCTATATATGCTTGCGTCCATAAAGTTAGAAATGTTAGAAACAATTTGCATCTTAAACAGGAACAAAAAAAACATTATTGACTAAAACAAAGCAACAATACATTAGTGTTTGTGGAACAAGTGTATAAAGTATATCTAACAATGCATTTGGATGCATGGAAACATGTAAATATTTGTGAAATCTGAATATACATTATAGCCTTCGAGGAATTGTCATATGTGCTTTTAGGAATCTGTAAGAAACAGGATTTAGAAAAGATGGTTTGAAAAGAACTCTTGAATACAATTGTATTTTAACAATGAGACTCAATTTGCATTTGCAGTATTAAATGAAAGAAAACAGGGAAAATTAATTATTTATTAGCAATCCATATATCGAAGGAATGCATAAATGTATGGATGAAGGCAAACATTTATGCATCCATCTATGTGTACATGTGTCCATGTAAGTTGGTAAGTAAACAAGAATCTATATATGCCTATGTGCACAAAGTTAGGAAATGTCAGAAACAATTTGCATTTGAAAGATATAAAAAAAACATTTATGATCGAATCAAAAGAATAATACATTATTGTTTTTTGACCAAGTGTATTAAGGATATCCAATGATGCATTTGAATGCATGGATACATGTATATATTTATGAAATCTGATTATACATTTTAGCCTGCAAGAAACTATGATATGTGCTCTTAGTTATCTGCAATAAACAGGATTTAGAAAAAAATGTTTTGAAAGGAAGTATTGAATACAACTCTATGTTGTGATAGTTATTTTCAAAGCCCTTAGTGTTTAATTGCATAACCTTGATATTTTCTTCATTTTTTCCTTTGGTATGGTGTGAATTTTGTTCTAATGGATGAAGGTATATTTGAGCTATAGATAGATAAAGATATGTAAGAGTGGTAAAGAAGAATGAGCGATGTAAGTGGAACAAAGAGAATGAATTAAGAGAATGATGAGATGCAAGTAAGGTATATGAATGCCTTATGGAAAGTATTAGATATGGGAAGCAAGTATATTTGAAACTGGATGTGAGAATGAATTGAATGTAAATGATATGAATTTATCATTTTTGAGTTTAACGCTTAAAATTAAATGCAAGATATAAAAATTTGAATGAGTGAGCTGGATTGAGAGAAAAAAGGAATGCAAGTCATTAGTGTGATGCAAGAGAAGCATATAAATGGATTTTGAAATGTATTTGATTTGAGAAGAAACGATGTGGACGGGTGGAAATGGAAATGAGTGGATTCGATAGGGTATGAAGTGAACTTTTGTTCCAAGAAAGGGTGGAAGAATGTCTATTTTGTTATTGGTTATGCTTTTTAAAATCATCATAGGGCTGAGTGTCTCAATACAAATACAAAAGAAAGATTGATGTCCCATTTCTCACTCTCCTTCGGACTAAACAAAGTTCCAAAATCCTTGAGCTTCCTCGAAATGTGACAAGAGAAGAATAGATATAAAAATACAATGATATTTAAGGATACAAGAGTCAAAAGAGAAACACCAATGAATACTAGTACCTTTACATGGGTGCATGTTTACATTTGCAGTAACAAATTTCCTTTATGATCTTATCCAGGAAGCAAAAATGTATTATTATTTTGTTTCAAGTATTGAATGCAAATAATCTTAAACATGTGTAACAATGCTTGAGGCATCTATGTATACATGCATGCATGTATACATGTATCCATGTGCACACAATGCAAAGAAGAGTGAAAAGCATAAATGACATGTGAACGATAATTTTGAATGGAAAACACTAAAATCAAGTAGAAATACAAATCTTTCAAAGCACATTGAGGCTCAAGTAGCATTTGTAGTAGTAGGCGAAAGGAAGACAGGGAAAACAAACTATATATCAGCAATGCATATATCAAAGGAATGCATAAATATATGGAGCCATGTAAACATTTATGTATGCATGGATGTATAGATGTGTCCATGTAATTTGGTACATAAAGAACAATCTATAAATGCATGTGTGCATAAAGTGAGAAATGTCAGGAACAATTTGCATTTGAAACATATACAATATTGTTTTTTGAACAAGTGTATAAAGGATACCTAATGATGCATTTGAATGCATGGAAACATGTAAATATTTGTTAAATCTGATTACACATTATAAGATTGAAGAAACTATTATACATGTTTTTAGGGATCTGTAATAAACAAGGTATAGAAAACACATTTTGAAAATAACTCTTGAATACAACTCTATGTTATGAGTGTTATTTTCAAAGCCCTTAGTGTTTATTTGCATAACCTTGATATTTTCTTCATCTTTTTCTTTGTTTGGTATGGTGTGAATTTTGTTGTGATGGATGAAGGTATATTTGAGGTGTAGATATATAAGATATGTGAGTGTTAAAAAGAAGAATGAGTTATGCGAGTGGAACGAAGAGAACGAATTGAGAGAATGGTGAGATGCAAATAAGGTGTATGAATAAGTTATGAAAAGTATTTGACATGGGAGGCAAGGATATGGGATGGTGGATATGAGAATGAATGGGAATGTAAATGGTATGAATTTATCGTTTGTAAGTTATATGCTTACAATTAAATGCAAGAAATGAAAATTTCAATGAGAGAGCTAGATTTAATGAAAAAAGGAACGCAACACATTGGTATGATGCAACACAAGCAAATAAATGGATTTTGAAATGTATTTGATTTGAGAAGAAAGGACGTGCAAGGGTGGAAATGGAAATGAATGGAATCAATAGGGTATCAAGTGATTATTTCTTCCAACAAAGGGTGGAAGAATGTCTAGTTTGGTATTGGTTATGCTTTTAAAAATCATCATAGGGCTGAGTCCATCAATATAAACACAGGAAAAAGACCCATGTTGCATTTCTCACTCTCCTTCGTACTGAACAGGGTACTGAGATCCCTGAGCTTCCTCGAAATGCAACAATAGAAGAGTGGATATAAAAATATAATGATATTTATGGATAGAAGAGTCAAAATAGAAGACAAAGTGGAAGTTGTTATGCATATACTATGGAAAAAATAAATATGGAAGGTCATAAAATTGAGAACATGCAAATGCTGATGCAGTGGAGAACATTAAATACATGGAGAGAGAAACACGTAGAGCTATTCACAGATATATGCATGGATGCATCAACAGGCACATGTATACACAGAAAACAGAACTACGTGGAGAGATGGAGATATGAACATATGTATACATGGATGTATGCATATTTGCATATAGGTACAAATGCATATGGTACATGGAAGGATGTATTCATATACACATGTAAATATGGATGAAGGCATATATGCATATATGCATGTATGGACAATATGCATAAATGTATGTCAACATATAACTTTTAATTTTGTTATATTGGAAAACTAGCACTATTCTGGTAAGTCAATATTGGAAAATTAGCATTTAGATTTTTCTATTTATCAGAATAGCTTTATAAATTATTCTTGTTATTGAAAATTAGTGAAATGCGATCACATAGATTGATTAAATAAATTTAATCAAATGCATAGTTTATAAAACTGGGGAGTAGAGATACGTAATCCATGAGTGCAAATTAAATGCGAACACATGGAGAAGTCAAAATAATTGAAGCAAGTGCATTAAATGGCATGTGGCTGGTGGGGAGGGCGCTGGAATTGCTTGGCGGCCATGGGTGACTAGGATACTTTGGCCATTAGGGGCCATTTGGCCGAAGACAAAGACAAATACATGGGTGCATGAGTCCATACATGCATATATACATGTATCCATCCAAAATATCGATAGATACATATGTAGATGGATGTGTGTACGCAATTCATAGGTGCATGAATGCATAAATCAATGTATACATGCACCCATAGATACAGTCATACATATATAGACAAATGCATGCAGAGATGGCAAGATGTGCATAAATCGATATATGCATGGCTGCATCTATGGATACATAGATACATAATGAAATGGAGAAAAAGACACATTTATATATGCATTTATTTTGGGAGTTTGATTCTGAATCCATATGCATACTTTGATTAAAACTAGTGGCTGAAGGTACATAATTCATCCAGACAAAATTAATGCATTGAATGGCATTTGACTAAAGGAGAGACTGTTTGGATTGCTAATTAGTCTTAGAATATATAACAATTAAAAGAGATAAGTAAGTATAAGTATCCTTGGCAACATTTCACATTTTGACCTTTCAATCAAAGTCAATCAACAAAGTAGCAGTCAGACCTAAAGAAAGTTCAAGGACTATGCCGATAGAAAACCATATTTTGGACAATGGCTAGACAATCTATTGAAATTGCTTTAGAAACTTTGAAGCAAATGCATTTTTGCTTCTGTTTACTTTCACTGTACATCTTAAATGGAAGTCGGGTTTTGCATTGGTGCAATGTATTTGTATACTTTGATTGTAAAATCATAGTTTAGATCATTTTAAGTGTTATCCATTCGAATCTTTCCTTGAAATATGAAGTATTCATCTGAGTCTTGGAGGCAATGCACAACTATCCTATAAAGAGAGCTTTGGAACCAATGAGCTGTCATATATACATGGGTGCATGAGTCCATAGATGCATATATACATGTATCCATGCAAGTTATCGATAGATGCATAAATACATGGATGTGTGTATGCAATTCATAGGTGCATACATACATAAATCAAGGTATACATGTACCCATAGATACAACCATACATATATAGACAGATGCATAAAGAGATGACAAGATATATGCATAAATCGATATATGCATGATTGCATCTATGGATACAGAGATACATTATGAAATGAAGAAAAAGACACATTTATATATGCATTTATTTTGAGAGTTTGATTCTGAATCCATATGCATACTTTGATTAAAACTAGTGGCTGAAAGTACATAATTCATTGATACAAAATTAATGCATTGAATTACATCTGACTAAAGGGGAGGTTGTTTGGATTGCTAATTAGTCTTTGAATATATAACAATTAAAAGAGATAAATAAGTATAATTATCCTTGGGAACATTTCACATTTTGACCTTTCAATCAAAATGAATTAACAAAGTAGCAGTCAGACCTAAAGAAGGTTCAAGGACTATGCTGATAGAAAACCATATTTTGGACAATGGCTAGACAATCTGTTGAAATTGCTTTTAAAAACTTTGAAGCAAACGCATTTTTCGTTCTGTTTATTTTCATTGTACATGTTAAATGGAAGTTGGGTTTCACATTGCTGCAATGCATTTGGATACTTTGATTATAAAATCATAGTTTAGATCATTTTTAGTGTTATCCAATTGAATCTTTCCTCGAAATACCAAGGATTCATCTGAGTCTTGGAGGCAATGCACAACTATGCTATAAAGAGAGCTTTGGAACCAATGAGCAAGTGAACGACAATTTTTTTTTGTTGACATTGCAATTTCACTGTGTGCTTTATACCTCTAAAGTTAGAGAAAACTAACGAAAGAAACTATTTATTGCCTCAAGTAACTCGTTTCTGCTTTTGGATAATGTAATTATTGTCCTCATAGGCACACATGCAAAGTATGGAACCATATAGAAAGCAAGTGAACTCTTTAATAATCCCATGAAACATAGTCTCTGTATGCATCCATGTATACAGGTTTGCATGTATATATGTGTACATGTAATTATGTATATATGTTAGACAGTATGTATTTGTGTATAGGTGCATAAGGATGGTATGTATCTTTAGATTTTAGATTGCATAGGTAACATGTAGTTCATAGTCATCTAGTTAGAGTAATATGATCACTTTGTGCATATTGGTATTTAATTATGGAAGTTGATGTTTCCAAAGTTGTTTTTTTTAATTTGGAAAGTGGTATTTAGCTATTTTCTTGATTGTGTTTCAAAGTGAATGCATTAAACAGAATGTGGATTTATCATGTAATATAGATTTAAGTGACTAGAGATGCATTGTGATTACTTTGAGCATTTCATTTTTTGTTATTCTACAGATTTGTGTAGTCACAGGAGATGTTGTTGTTGTAGAGTCAAGACCTGGAACCGAGCTACTTGATACATGTATCCATAGATACATGGATGTGGACATCTATCATGGTATCCATAGATGCGTAGATACATGTATCTATGGATAGATGTATTCATAGATACATTGACACATATATGGATAGATTCCTGTATACATTTGCACATAGAAACACAGATACATATATGCATGGATGCATCTATAGGTAGAAGAATACATAGAACATAGTTGCATGGATAGATAGATAGATGCATAGCTGGATACATAAATGCTTAAATATACATGTATGGAAATATCCATGGATTGCATATGAAGTTGCATAGATACATATATCCATGGCTGCATGTGTACATAGATGCATTTATTGTAGTACACATGGATGCATGTATATGTGTATCTCCGGGAAAGATGCATGGTTGCATGTGAGGCTTGTAAAGTTTGTATATTTTTTATTACTGCAAAGCGGTCTCATAAAGAGAGGTTTGGAACAAAAATTATGTCAACATGTGTGATAATGAGAGTTTTTTCCTTGAACCTTGTTATATATTCAAAGAGTAACTAGCAATGCAAACAGCGTTCCCTTTAGTCATATGCCATTCAATGCATTGAGTTTGCATCAGTGGATTATGTACCTTCAGCCACTAGTTTGAATCTAAGTATGCATATGGATTCAGAATCAAAAGCTCTTTCTTGTGAACCCATTTTTAATTTTCCTATGCATTTGCCCAGAATGCTTTTAACCAGCAGCATTGGCCAATCGCATTTCGCCATTAAACATATTACTTATTTTTTTGTATAGTTTGCATTTGGAGAGCTATTTTATATATTGGAAAATTAGCATATATCTATTTTTCTATTCGACTGAGTAGCTTTATAAATCATTTTCATTTTAAAAACTCGAGAAAATGCGAACACATAAATTGATTAAATAAATTTAAGCAAAGGCATAGTTTGAAAGTTGGTGGCTAGAGGTACGTAATCCATGAATACAGATTAAATGCATTAAAATATCAGGAAAATGTGAGCGCAATGCATGAATGCAAATTAAATGCATTAAATGACATCTGGCTGGAGGTGAACGCAGTGGAGTGGCTTGGTGACCATGCATGGACAAGGTACTTTGGTCATTTAATATAGAGTTAAGCCACTTGCTATGCATCTTTATTACTTTGTGTGTGTTGTTTTTGTGTTTTGTAAGCCTGTGTTCTCAAAACCTAGATTCTGCAATTGCTTTGAGCTTTTTCGCTATGATGAAAGCATATAGGATAAAGGAATTTTGTGAACTACAATAGTTAAAGTTCTCATAGGCACATATGAAAAATATGGAAACATATACAAGGGAAGCGAATTGTTCAAAAAAACTCCTCAAAGAAATGTGGTCCCATGGAATGCAATAAGTGTTCACAATGGACACTTTAGTTTTTGAAGACTTTAGTTTTTGCATGTTAACTTTGTCAGATAATGCAATTTGGCATGAACAAAGTTGAAGCCATAACATGAACAATAGAACTATTCAACACTGAACTCTATGCTTGTAATAATTATTGGAAAAGCTGTAAATGCCATAGATGAAATAATATGAATAAAATTCTAGTTTCTGGTTTTCTTGAAATGCAATGGAAAAACTGCTATAAAGGCATAAGACAAGGTTGTGTAACATATTGCCATTCCTGTATCTAATTTCTTTGGACACGAATGCTTTACACATTTGATTGCAATAGTAACATGTCTATGAAAATGGGACAATAGAGATCATAATTCAGTAGTTTTTAGTGTGAGTTTATATGTATCCTGATACATATAAGCTCGATCTGGTATTTATGAAAACAACTGCTATGTACAATGGAAGAGCTAATTAGTGTTACTATATGTGATATCCATATAACATAATAAATTGGTACAAGGCTAGAGTAGTGCTTCCATAAATACATGGACGCATGTATACACAATTGCATACAGGGATACGTAAAAGCTTAGATGAATACATGTATACATGAATATGTGCATATGTGCATATGGACATAGAGGCATATATACATGTAAATATGCATATATGCTGCGAAAGCAACATATGGATTTGTGTATACAGGAGTGTACTCTATACATTAGAATGCATGATGGAAAAGTGACTATAAAGTACAATGCATAAAAGCAGGGGCGAGACTTGGTTGCATTAACAGCATAAAATGAAAAAATCCAGAGGAAAATAACCATTTATTGTCTCAAGTAACTTGTTAATGGGTCTAGAGTGTGCAACCATAACAACTTCCAGTTGGTCACCATAAAGTCTTGAAAACGTAAGAATCAGAAAGCAAATATTGGAAAAGCTAGGAAGAACATAATGCAAAAGGGAACATTTAAACTATATAGTTTGAATGGAATTATGCATGGAGGGGTAATAATTATTGAACATATATGTCAAACATACATAGAGAACCATTGTCTTCATAGGTGCAAAAACAAAATTAGAGTTTCAGATGTCCATATTCGAGAAGACTTTAACATAGTAACCTATAGAAGTGTCTAAATGTATAATAGCAATAGAGTATTTTAAAACCAAAGATGTCTTTAACATGTGAAAACCAGTGAAATGTCGTGAAGCATGGAAAGGCAAAAAAGTAAAAGTCTGAACAATGTAAATCTGTGCTCCTGTATTGCTAGTTTCCTGTAAAGCCAACAAAATGCTATGTATTAGAAACATAGTTTGTATGGATAGTGATTTGAGGTGCTGGTTCACAAGAGAAAAAAGTTTACATATGAATGACTTTATTACCTTCTGGTGATGTTTCCTGTCTATTTGTCAATGCAAATGGCTTCCAAACAATGGCATTGTTTTGGTCAAGGCTAAAAATTTCCTTTCCTTCAACATTGAAGTCTCGTGAGGGATGAATATCAATCGCCGACTTGTCCTTTGATATAGTCTTCATAGCCGAAGCGGGAAATAGACGCTGCATGGTGACTCCTGCCAAATTGAAGACCTAATTGTTTGATTGTCATAAGTTTTTAGGTGCCTTTAAGTTGTAAACGTAATGTATAATCGATCGTCAGCTTGGACTGCTTACAAAGGAGCGCTTTTTCTCTTGGAGGTGCCATAAGCAAAGGAATTTGAATCGCATTTTGGACGTTACGCATTTAAATGGGATTGGAAAAATGCATTTGTTTCTTTAGAGTACCCTAAACCCATAGAATATGGTTATTCAAAATTGTTAGAGGAGACAAAAATACAAGTTTGACCACTAGTTTTTAAAAAAAAAAGAATTCTGCTTGTTACCTTGAAATTTGAATGTAGTAGGCTGTTGAGTTTTTCCAAGCTTCTTTTGTCATTCAAGGTATAGATGAATGTTGATCGACATGTGTGAAATGTGTTCTTCTGATCTGTTTTTCTTACAACATTCTTGAAAAGCATTGCAGGTGTTTTATTTGTATGCAACTGGTCTTCAAGTGCAAAGTATTGTTGCTCATATGTTGACCGTAATAGCACCTGCAATTGAATGAGAGAATTAGATTTTGTTACGGAAATTTTTATAGAGACCACTGTAGAACATTAAAAGGTTGAAACTAAAAGAAGAGGTAAAAGTTTTGTAGACCGAAATACCTGTGCTCTGTCTATGTCAGTGTGGCCATCTTTGATGTCAACTGCAAATTGGGCACCCATTTTCCTGGCACCAACTACTAGCGCAACTATTGTGCCAGCTGGGTACTCATTTACAGTTGTTAGCAATTGGCTGATAGTCGTGCTTGGAATGAATTTGTACTCTTGACAGAGGCGGGGGATGTTTTCAGTGGTGCTTATGTCTGTTAAGATCAAAATGCAATCACAGTCACCTCTGTCATAATCTGTCCTAGGTGCAACTTGGAAATCTGAGATTGAAATAGCTGATCCCGGGACTATTTTAGGCTCATGTTGATACACAAGGTTTCCACTAACATTTAACGTGATTGTCATTTCTGCTTTGTGATCTGTCAGATCAACACGTAGCATTTCCCATGTTTTGTTGGCCTTATCCAATGTTGCTTTGTAGACAACAAGGACATCACCTTGGAAGGTGTCTCCAACTCTTTTTGCATTTAGCTGTTCGATTGAAACGATCTTAGGTTTCTTGACTCTTGTCCTACAAGGAACAAGGATAATGTCAATTGAATGCTAATTTAATATTAGCAAGCTGGGAAAATGGCGATACAATGAAGAACCAAGTACTTTACCATTGTGCTGACTCTTCTTGTGCAATTTGCACCTGTTTTGCTTGTCTTTTTGATACATCTTTTGGTGTCCTGCAAAGAATTGGAACAATGTTATTCAAATATTTGTGATTTGGGTGAATGAGTATGAAGGAATAATACTATGAGCACTTTACCATTGTGTTGATTCTTCTTGTGTGGTTTGTATTTGCTTTGACTGTCTTTTAGTTTCATCCATAGATCTCCTAAAAATAATGGATATAGCATTGAAAAAGGCATTGCAAAGCATAAAAGTGATATAAGGCTATAAGTTCTTATGCCGGGAATTTGTCTATTAAAATATGCAATTTTATAGGAAACGTATTGTAACCAATATGCTTCCTGATATATGATAGAGCATATATTTGTAGTCAGCGTTAAATAAAATGATCGTAATGACTGCGATTGCCCATGCCGCGGTTGCCGGTTTAACATAAAATCTTTATATTGTTCGATGCATATAACCGCGGGAGCTGCTTTCGCATGCCTTTGAAGACATGTCAACAATTAAAATCGCCAAAATGTACAACATGTTTTCCTCAATTTGTGACCAAATAATTATTTGCGTTATCATATTTTCTACCTATCTATGGTGGTAGTTGCAGGTCTTGCATAAATATTACAAACATTGAGCTCATTGTTAGATAGCATTACTGTTGATGTGATGGCTTCAATATTTGAGGTTTCATGTTGTGTTGTTTTTCACAAGAGTAAATGTTTCTTGGTTAAATTTGCTATGCCATGTATGTTATGTACAGAGAAGCCATCAAAACACTGTAGCAAGGTATTCAGCTCGAAGGGATGAATATGTGTTTCTTGGAGACATAAGATATCAGATTGCATTATGCCATAGTCATTGACAATGTCTTTTGCATGTGCTTTTAAGCTACGAGTGTTCAATGTACATAGGAGCAAATGTGATTTGTTTTTTGAACATGTGTTTAGATTATCAAGTTGCCATTGTGCACATGTTTGAAGATGAGACATTTCTAGTTTGTATTTATTCTTAACTTCGCAGCTCTTTGTGAAGTTAAAGCGTCGGTAACAAAAATAATGATCTCTAATCGGGATTTTGCCCGTGACGCATTGGCAAGTGAGATAGTCCATGTTGTCTAATTCCTGTGGGATCAAAATCTAATGCCTCCATTGTTAATCCTTGGGATTGATGTATGGTTCGTGCACATGCTACTTGTACTGGGAATTGCTTTCTAGTTGCAATTTTCTTGTTTATTGTTATTTTCTGGATTGGCCTAGCAATGTGTTGTATAGGCACCCAAATTTCTTTGTCAATGATAGTAGAATAGTAGCGCTAGCTTTGTGTGTCAAATGATGTCCAAATTTGGTGGGTCATTAAATTCTTAATCCGCATCATATCAATACTAAATGCTTTTAAAAATTCCATCCGAACTGCTGATGAGGCCATCTTGAACATTGTAATTGCTTGCATAAAGCTCAACAAGAATATTTGGTTTCAAGCATATTTGTGATGGGAGTGTCATTGTGTGACTGTACACTCGTATTGCATTAAGGTCCTTGTGAACTTCATCTATTGCATCTAGCACAATCATTTGGGTTGGAATGATTGATAAAATTTTGTTGTTATGTGCTTGAACATCTATTCTCCTATAGAAAAGGTGTACTAATGATCTCTAAATGGTACAAAAGAGATCTAAAGAAAATTTTGTTGGATATAGTCTTATGCCTTCATGAGTTTTGAATGCGCCTTAATTTCAGACTTATTAAGGATTGAAATAAATATTTCATCTTTTGTCCTCATGGTAGTCACCAATGAATAGCATTTATGTGGTATTTCTGTGAAACCATAAGGCATTAATTCAATTGAGCTGGCCTATTTTCGAAAAACCACGAGTCAAGCACAGTTGTGCCCAGTAAAGGTCACGTAAAAATATGGTACCGCTTGCTCCGAAAGTATTAGACATTTGCATTAAGGTCTCGTAGGTTTTCATCAATATATACCGTGAGAAAAAGTTGAGCCAACTAATGATATCTCGCCTATAAGAAGTATGCGCAATTGATCATAGTGCTTTGACATAGTGTCAAGCACTTCAGTGTTCAGTGGCAAGAATTCTGATGTATTAAAAGGTATGTGAAATGCTGAATGTAATGTGAATCCCCCTATGTTATATGCTGCTTTACCTGTATATGCAGTTAATAAGCCCTTGGGTTTGTTTGGATTATTTTCAATAAAATTGCTATACATGTGAATGAGAGTTTGGTAGATGGCTTTTGCTGTAAAAGTATTTCCTGTTCCAGCTCCCCCAGTCAAAAACAAGTGTAATGGATTTTGTGGATTTTTCATCTTTTTTATGAGAACATCCTTAACAATTGCTTGTTCTTTATTTAACATTCATCTTAACTTTTAGTATTCATTGTTATCTATAATCTGTGGGTGCTTTGTAATTTCAAATCCATTGGAGTACGTGGTATCGTTAGTTAGAATCGACCTATGCTCTAGCTGGGTCCGCTGACGTCATATAAATTCTCGTGGAAAGCTCTTTATTTCGTATCAAGGTGTCAATGAGTTTTCATCTTCAGCGACCTAAGATCAATATAGCTTTTCAATGTCACCCTACGCGATTTTGTGTCAGTGGATGAATCCTTTGCACTATTTTTGAATGGTTTTGTCCATGGCATGCGGCGCATGTTCCCAAGAGTCAAAGTTTTGTTTTGAGTGTATGCTCATTAATGGTAATGGAACATAGAGAACCAATTGTTTCACAATGATTCTTCTATAGCAAAGTGTTTGTTGAAATTGATAAACCGTATCACATTGGGTTTGGCCTTTGGTTCAATTGTAGCACCATATTTGTTGTATCTTGAAACAAATTATGCAAGACATATGTCCACCAGTATCTCAAGACATTTTAAATAGTAGTCTATAATAGATTTCGCAAGGATGTTTTCTAATTCATCTAGCTCATTGCTCAATTGTTTAACAGATTTGAGTATAAATGTGCGATCATTGTCAGATCGTGTATCAATGAATATACATTTTCTTGAACTATAATTTAATGGAAATGACAGAACAATATGTGCAGCCTTGTTGTGATGACATTTGTTGCAAGTTGCTACTTTTGGCATTTCCAAGTTTACTTTACTATCTCAGATTGCATCAATATTGTCTTGTTTGTGGTCTATAATGTTTCTTTGAATGCATAGGTCATTGACTTGTCTACTTTGCAATATATGAGCTATAGTACATAGCAGTAGCATATGCATTTAGGACAAATTGTGCATCTATATTAGCCTTCCAAAGATCTGGAATTTTCCTTGAAAAACTATTATTCCATATTTGTGATGGTTTTCTTTGTAAGAAAAGCGTAGGCCTATTTAATGTTGAGCTCAAAGCTTCAATGTATTCATTGTCACTTAAGTTTAATTCTTTTAAGAACATTTGAAAAGTGAATGTTTCGTCATAGTTTTCTTTTTGGAGTTTTGAAAAGATATCAGTGGCATTTGCAGTTATCGCTTCAGTCTTTTGGAGTATTGGTAAAAGTATAGTTGACTTTTGCATTGGTGGGAAAGGAAAATTGTACCTACAAAGTTGTTTTCTTGATCTCTTGCATTTCTTTGTATGATGGTGTTTGTGTAGCATTGCCAAAGGAAGTTCCAAATTTTCAGTGTCGCAAGTAATATACTTTTCAACAAAAGCTATGATATCTGTGTTGTTATTTTCTATGTAGATTGGTGCATTTTTAACCCATATGAGGAAATGATCATGTTCATTTCCTCGATTTTGGAACTTAGTGACTGAGAAGTAATCAATGACATTTCCAAAGAAAGAGTCATCTGTAAGTATCAATTTTTTTATTGCATTGATTCTATGTTTATAGTAACGTGCACAAGTGATAGGATCTTTTTTGATTAGTTTAAATTTGTCAACATGTGTTGGCTGATTAGATTCTTGACGGTTTTGTGCTTATTGGTGTAGATTCTGCAGCTCTTGTAATGTTTGAGTTAGTGGATCCCAATTTTGCTCAGGACTAGAGAAAGTGATGAAAAATGTCAGTGGTCCTAGTTGTCGAATCATAGCAAATACATTTTTCTTAAGTTGTTGTGAATAGTCAAGAGAGATTCTTATTCTTTTGAAATCAACATATCCAAGATCTGATTTAAGAATTTTTTCTAGGTTTGGTTTGTGTTTAACATCTTTCGCAAATAGCTTTCACCCTTTTAATTGGCCCTTGTGGATTCTTATTGTCACTGTAGACA
>VDFB02123739.1:0-17127 GCA_007258455.2 Sequoia sempervirens | reverse complement strand
AACAGCTAAGTAAAACAAAACCCATCGCTATTGACTTAGAGTCTTATGATAGACTCATTTCTACTCTCCAAATTCTCGATTTCATTGCACCCTTTTTAAAAATTTGAATCATCTTCAGAGTAGGGGGGGCCTTATGCTTCAGATTGGCTCCGGTTCTCTTGGAAATGCCAGCATCCGTATCCTGACTGTTTCCATCAATATCCTCTAGATCCACCACCAAAGACCCCTATTGGGCTTTGTCTAACTTCTCTGTCATCGCATTAATGATAATGGCGTTGTGTCTGGCCATTCGATTGTTTTGTTCTGCAATAATTTTGATGGTGTTCCTAATATTCACAACCTTGGCATCTATATTTCTGTTACTAAGAGGATCCTTCCTAAGACCATGAACACCACTATCCACTTGTTTCTTTTCAATCACTGCAATCTTAACACCCAACTCTTCCAACTTGCTTTGAAGGGCCCAATTTCTTATCTTTAACTCATTAATTTCATTGAAAGTCCATTCCAAGAGTTTGAAATGGGACTCAAAATTAGTTTTGGCTAAGTTTAGAATATCTAGAGAGGGATCCTTTTTAGTATTAAGATGAGTTTTTTCAGGGTTAGGAGTAATAGGGGAGTCATCTTTAGTAGGTCTATCTAGCAAGGGTGCAGCACAAGACTTAGTTTTGTTGGCATTAGACTCCTCATAATTAGAGGAATCTTCAGAGTAGGAAACAAGGTTTTTGGCCTGGGGTTTCTTTACAATAGGACTATTCTTAAGGGAGGGGCCTCCAAGCTCAAGCTCAACATGAGCTTTATCAGAAAAGGGGGTAGGGTTTTTATTCCCAGAAGGGGCAACATTCAGGCTAAGGACATTTCTAGCCGGACTTAAGTTAGGCAGAAAATCTGAGCCACTAGGCTCAATGTCGTCACTCTCAGAATCAGAGAGAGTATCCAAGTTAGCAGGGACAGGCATTTTTTGATAATGCTCAACAATCAATCTTATCAACCCAGTATGCAGGATAGGGAATCTTATAGGGTTTTTTTTATGATCATCCAAGCTTTTCCTCAAAGAATAGAAAAGATAATAGGGGAAAGAAACCCTAACCTTGTAGCGGAAGTGATTAAGTAGAGAAAAGTGGTAGCAATAGACTCTGGTGAAGTGCTCATCCACCGTAATGTACTCCATGATGATCCGTAGGACCTTTATCCAAATGGATTTTATGGTGTTAGCTTTGAAGTAGCTGTTAGAAATTTTTACAAGACTCAGTCTTTCTTTATCTTTTTTAGGAAATCTGATCACGACTTCATTGGAAAAAACCCTGTCCCTGAAGAACTTCTCCCCTTCAATAGATAAACCCATAACATCAGCTATCAGATTTTCATTGAGCTCCACATTCCTACCAAATAGAGTCAGATTTCTGTTATTCCAATTTTTAACAAAGAGGTCAGTGGCCTCCTGATTTGAGTCATGGAGCTTCTCTACGAAAGGATGTAACCTGCCGCTTTTAACTTTATTCCAAACCTTGACATTTTTTGTGTGCATATCATAGCTGTTTGGCTCGACTCTTTTTCTGTCTCCTCCCATCTCAGCCGACACAGTGGGGTAGACACAGACAAAAACTTTGCTAAAATTGGCCCCACCAAATCTAAGAACCCACAAAGCGTGCGGAGCTTTCTTGCAAATTAGGCCACTGAGCTCAGTCTCATACAATCTAATGATTGTGATGTGAAAGATCCAACCTATCCTCATTAAAGGGATAACACATCTTTTTTCCATGTGATTTATCATAATTCAATAGGGCACAAACATTAGAATTTAGATCACTAACATTATTCCAGGTGTGCAACTCATTACTCCTAACTCCTTCATTAGCAAAAAAGTCCGAAACAGCATTGGCTTCTCTATAAGCATGTGATATTTTAACTTTATCAAAGTTAGCCAAAGTCAAGATGGCGTCATCAACCCAAGATTTTATTGTCCATGAGGGTGGAGACTTGCCACAAAGGAAGTCAATTATATTTTGGGAATCTCCTTCAAGCCAAAGGTTTTTAAAGTTAATACTTTGAGCTAAATTTATAATGTGATAAGCGCCAGCAACCTCTGCCAAATGATTGGTTTGGGAACCAAGAGGAGAGGTTGTCACACCAAGGAAATTACCAAAGGAATCCCTTATGACTCCACCACAGCTCGCCGCCCCCGAATCACCTTTAGCCACACCATCAAAGTTAGCTTTGATCCAACCATTTGGCGGAAAAGACCAGCGAACACCCTCTCTATCCTTCTTGGATTTCATAGGAGCACTAGGCAAGTCTAGAATTATGTTCCAATCCTTACCAACTATTAGGTCATAGAGAAAATGCCCCGCTTTCACAAGCAGGCTATCCTTCTGGACCAAGGCATTGATATTTTCCTTCAAGAATCTGATAATTTTATCAAAAACAATATCCACAGAAGCTTCTTTATCTCTATAAATTCTATTGTTGTGTTCTTTCTAGAGGCCCCAAGCAACATGAGGGAAGGATAAATACCATAAAATCTTGAGCAAAGGATTTTTAGTCAGGGCTTTCCATTGAAGGAAGAAGTCTTCAATGGACAAAGGAAAAACCAAAGAAAGATGCCATAACCTGTAAATTTTTTCCCAAATAGAAGTAGCAAACGAGCAATGAAGGAATAAGTGATGCACAGATTCGACCTCCATCTTACAAAGAGAGCATTTGTTAGGTATTTGAAATCCACGTTTGCAAAGGTTATCAATTGTGAGCACCTTGTTTTGAAGCAAGTTCTAGAAAAAGATGTTGATTTTAGGGATCAAATGTTTGAACCAAGCCTTCAACTAGAAGGGGGGATAGTCCTAAGAAGAGGTAATCCTGGAAAAGGTAGAAGACACAAAAAAATTTCCCAAGGGTTCATCAACAAGACAATACCTTCAACTATTTCAAACAAAGTCTGTTCCATCACAGGAGAAGATCGGATTGAGCCAAAACCTGGCTGACACTATGCAGATCCACCCATTTACCATTCACTCTGTAGTCTTTCACATAAGATCCAAACCAGGCCTTACAAATCTCAGCCCATTCACTAAAGGAATTGATTTTTAAAATGGGCTCCTTGAAAAGCCATCTGTCCTCCCAAAATCTTGTATGATTCCCATTTCTCACTTGCCAGCCAATTCCAACGTCCACAATATTTTTTCCCTTGATTATATTATTCCAGCATGTAGAACCTCTGGGAAGAAGGTGGGGATCCTTCTTAATTATGAAGGAGCAGTTGTTTTCTAAATATTTGCTAGCCAGGATATCAGTCCACTCCCCAGAGGAAGAAGAGATTCTCCAAATTTGTTTCACTAGGAGGATTTTGTTAACTGTTCTGATTCCTCTAAGACCTAATCCTCTGGCCTTTTTAGGTCTACAAACTAGATTCCATCCAATTAAGGGAAGTCTTTTTTTTTCCTCAACACCCGACCATAGGAATCTTTTTTGAATTTTTTCAATGGCATCAAAAAATTTAGCAGGAATCTTGAAAAGGCTCATGGCATAGATAGGCAGGTTCTAGAGAGAGGCTTTGAGGAGCTAAAGTTTTCCAGCTTGACTTAATAGGGCTCCTTTCCATCCAACAAGCTTCTTGCTAAATCTTTCAACCAGCGAGAGTCAAAAAGAATCAGGAGGTTTCAAACTTAAGGGTAAACCAAGATAGGTGGCAGGAAGGGAGTCCACCCTACAATCCAAGATTCTGGCAATTTAGCTTGTCTATGATCCGGCGTGTTGAAGAAGAACAAAGAGTTTTTTTGGTTGTTGATCAGCTGCCCTGAAGCTCTCCCATATTTTTCAAGCAACTGTTTTATAGTTTTACCTTCAGAGACCGTAGCTTTACCCATAAGCATAGTATCATCAACAAATTGTTGATGGGAGCACACCAAATTACCAGAGGAAGGTTTGAGACCAAGAAGAGATCTAAAATCAATCGATTTTTTCAGATTCCTGCCTAAACTTTCAGCCATAATATTGAATAAAATAGGAGAAATAGGATCTCCCTGTCTTAGACCTCTGGTGCTTTGGAAAAAAGAGGTAGGGGATCCATTAACCATAATCGATATGGAAGCCGTGGACACAAGTTGTTCCACCATTTGGAGAACCCTGCTACAAAAACCAAAAGCCTTTAAAATTTTAAATAAGAAAATCCAGTCAACTCTATCATAGGCTTTTGAAATGTCAAGCTTTAATAAAAAGCCTTCAGTCTTCGACTCCACTAAGGAATGAATATTATTATGTACCATGACAATAGAGTCAAGAATTTGTCTACCAGGGAAAAAGCCATTCTGTTGAGGAGAGATCAAAGAGGGAAAAAAAGTTAAAAATCTTGAAGTTAAGACCTTAGAAATAATTTTATATAAAGAATTATAGAGACTAATAGGCCTAAAGGCCTCAAAATTATTAGCTCCGGGTTTTTTGGGGATAAGAACTAAGAAGGTGGCATTTAATTCTTTTAGAAGACTTCTGGATCCAAAAAACTCTTTAACAACATTTACCACATCTTCTTCAACTATCTCCCAGAGCCATTGAAAGAAAAATAAAGGGAAACCACCAGGACCCAGAGCTTTACTCGCATCAAAAGAGAAGACAACTCTCTTGACTTCCTCATTAGTAGGGATAGCATTCAAAAAATAGTTATTTTCTTGGTTGATAATTCTCGGTATAACTTCAACTAGCTGATCCTGATCATTTTGGTTTATTTCATCACCTGCCAAAAGAAGATGTTTAAAGAAGGAGATCGCATGCTTTCTAATAGCTTCCTCCTCCTCATACCTAGTTCCATTCACTTCAATTTGAGATATTCTGTTGAAAGCTCTATGTTTTGAGGTTGATAGATGAAAGTACCTATTGTTTTTGTCCTCTGCAGATAACCAAAGAGTTCTAGATCTTTGTCTCCAGAACTCCTCCTCCTTTCCAATTATGTCATGCAACTTAGTGAGGAGCTCATTCTCTTTTTCCTTAGTGTCATTCAAATATCCCTCCTTCTAGATTTTATATTGAATTTCTCCCAAATCCATCTAGAGATCAGACTTAATCCTAAAGATGTTCCCAAAGGATTCCTTTTTCCATTTTTTTAGATTACATTTCACTTCCCTAAGTGTTTTAGCTACTCTAAACATAGCAGTTCCAGGAATTCTTATATTCCACCATTTCCTTATTTCCTCTTTAAGAGCAGGATGAGAGATCCACATTTTTTCAAATCTGAAAGGACTGTTTTTCTTCTTTTTTATAGGATCCGTAGTGAAACTAATAGGGAAATGATCAGAGCCAATCCTAGAAAGAGCTTTAAGGGAGTAGTAATAGTCAAAATACCAGTGATTTGAGATTAAAGATCTATCTAATCTGACCTGAATGAGATCCAACCCCTTTCTGTGGTTAGACCAGGTAAAGGAAGCTCCATATAAATCCAGATCTATCAGCCCTTGATTATCAATGAAATTATGAAGATCCTCTTTGCTCTCCACATTGATATGGGATCCTCCAAATTTTTCTTCATTCATTAAGGGTGTGTTGAAATCACCCATAACAATCCAGGCTACTCTATCAAAAATCCTCCTAAAGGCAGCCAACTCCAACTAAAAGGATTTTCTCATTCCTTTTCCATTAGGAGCATATATATTCAATTGAATCCAACTGAAGTTATCTCTTATATGAGTAAATCTAGTGGCTATATGATAATTCGTACCTTCCAAAATCGGAACACCTTTGATTATGTGGCAATTATGGAAAGTAGCAATGCCTCCAGAAGCCCCAGTCGAATTATTACCATGATTACTACAGTGCTGAAAAAGTTTCATCTTTTCAATTTTCTCCTTTGACATTTTAGTTTCCTGAATTAAAAGAATATCAGGCTTGTGATCTCTAACGAAATTGTGAAGAACATCCTGCTTGTGGGGACTATTGAGTCCCCTGATATTCCAAGACATAATTTTCATTTAAATACCAGTGGAGTTAAGACATTCCAGGATGGTTTTCTGAGATCCATCCGCAATATCCTGAAAACTATTCTGCTCTCTTTTCTTTTTCGAGGACTTTTTCCCTTGTGAGTTCTTTACTGCTCCACAATCTGCCTTTACTCTTGATCTAGTAGAAATGCTACTTGGAGTCTTCCATTGTTTGTTTTTTTCTTTCTTCTTCTTTGATATATTCTCCTCCTTGTCAGGCTCTTCTTGGCTATTCGTCTCTCTGTTGGACTCCCAATCCTTATCAGTTGGGATCCTTTGTTCCCAGGGTAATGTGTCCATATTACCATTCCCTTGAAAAAATGAGAGATTACTAGAAAGATCGGCAGAGTGGTCCAGGTTTTCAAGGGAGTCCTTGACCATTTCAAGGGAGTTGGGATCTGTCAGGTTCACAGGACCCAGAGGTGAGAGATCTTCAATAGATGGGGAGGGAAAAGGAATATTCAATTCCAAGGACAAACCCTTACTAGGAATATCCTCCAACCCCGGAGTCTCTACATTTCTCTTAGATGGGTGTGTCATTTGGGACAAAGATTTGGTTAGGTTCATATCTCCTTCCCCAGTCAACTTGTCTTCATCAGAACCATTTTCCTTTGATGAAGATGTTTTAACAAGATTCATGTGATGAGGATCAGAGGAGATCTCACCATTTGTTTCCATGACCACTTCAATCTCAGGAGAGATACTTTGAATATTAGACTCTTTATTTTCCAGGTCCTGCACATTAGACTCTTTTTTTTTTCCAAACTATTTTCAAGGAGCTAGGTGGTTTTTCTTTCTCTGAAGTGGCATTTAAAGGGAATTTTTTTGCCCAGTGTCCAAATTTTTTGCACTTGAAGTAGGAAAACAAGATGGTTTCAAACTCAATATTCTACAACTAGGAACCTAGTTTAGATTGGATCTCAATCGAAGAAGGAAGATTAGCTTCCTGGGAAACCCCCACACATATCCTTGTAAAAACTAATCTCTTTCTAGCATCTGTCATTGTGTCAATAGAAAGGAGCTCACCAAAGGAGTTCACAATACCATGAAAGATGTCTTCACTCTAATACACCAAGGGTAGGCCCGGAAGTCTAACCCAAACTGGGACATTCTAAAAAATGGAGTCCGATAGGTCCAAGTTGGAGGACCACTTCTTTAGCGCCAGGGAAGATTTCCCTATAACCCAAGGGCCTCCACTTCTAATAGCTAGTATGTCCTCTCTACAAGTAAATTCAAACGCAAAAAAACCCTTTGGAAGAGCAACAATTGAGACTTTCCCATTTGTTCTCCATTTATTTTTAACAAACTCCCTGACCACTTCAATATTTGGTCTAGGGCCCATGAACTTACCAACCAGAGTTCTTTCCATTAGAGCAATATTATGATCTATGAGCAGATCTGGAATAGAAATAGCAAACTTACCTCTATCCGGGGATGAGATATTTTGCACTGGAGGGAAAGATGATTTTCCATTAGGTTTTACTTCGAACAGAGAGGTCCATGGTTTGCGATTGCCTCTAATACCTCTTGTGGTCCCCACCCCCGCTTTAGTTTTCTCATTTTTACCGGCGAAGGACGTAACAGGAATAATCTCCACAATTTCCTTTCCCCCAGGTTCCACCTGTATTTTGTTTCCAGAGTCCACATCATCCTGGTCATCCTTACCTTGCTTCTGACTCCTCTAGCTCCTAATTCGATTGTAGATTTTCCGATCTTGCTCCATTTCCTTTTCCGTTGCTTTGAATTTTGAAATCCCTTTTTCCCCGCCCGTGCTCGCGCTCGTGTGCCTCCATCCCTTATAGAAAATTGGTACATATTAAGCTGTTACTACCCACCCCCTACTCCACTACTTAGAATACACGTGACACTTAACTCTAACATGGGTTACCCTGATAGCCCCTTTGTGCACCGGCCCCCACGTAGAGCCACTCTCCCTAGAAAACCCAAAACATAAAAATCCAACACCAAGGAGTTGTACCAACAAGAAAACCGGAATCCAACAAATGGAACACACATCCGGGTAAGTGTCCCATCTCTAACAAAAATCATATGAAATGATCCATCAAATAGTACAACCTATGTGTAAACTCAAGTCACAAACCATATAGCCACAATAAGAATAAAAATTCACTTAAAATGATAAAATATAAACATCGAGTTTCCCACCTCTAGAAGTTCCTAACCAACAACATAAGCTCCTATAGAAGGGAAAACTAACTCAAGGGTTTTCCCACATGACAGAAATCCAAATAAGAGAAAACCACAACTGGCTCAACAAAATTTCGATAATGCAAATGACCAGAGAAAAATAAATAATTGCTTACACAAAATCATTCAACTTAATTTAAATCACATAGCTTATTTCTAATTCTCTTGATTACACTATAACATTGCAAATTTATTTAGTTATTCCATAATCTCAGCATAAATAACCATCTTTATATATATATATATATATATATATATATATATAATAAAATATAAATTAAAAATTTATACGCTTAAATCATATCAAAAATTATTAAAATAACTCACTATAATCAACAATTAATCAAGATATATATATATTAATACTCTAATATATATATATATACATGTATATACCTAAATAACAACATAAAAAACCAACTTTTAATATGAAATTGAATTAAATAAAAAAATCAAATTAAAACAATTTTTAAAGCACGCATCCCCTAGTACCAAGTAGGCATCACAGACTTATCATAGTCACACTCTCATTACTGCCAGGCCCAAATTTCTGTTGTTGTGGACAACCCATGGTGGTCGAAAGTAATAACCTCATTGTGGAGTGGGGTGCTATGGCTAACGCCAACCACTCCACCCCCTAACTCAAATAAAATAAATATTTATTTCTATATATATATTTATTATACATATTTTATTTCCTTCACCAAAAACACATGGAAATCTAAACTTCATAAACACATATATATATATATTTTAAAAGGACAGTACATGACATATGTACAGATATAAATATATATATATATATATATATATATATATATATATATATATATATAGGTGTATGTATAATTATATTTTCCCAAATAATACAAAATAAATAAACAAATAGGATGAAAACCAGTCCAATTCATTTTCCTTCAATCACAGAATAAATATGGGTATACAATTTTAATACCCTAATAAATTGACTTTCTTTCAAATCAAGAATTTTAGCAACAAGATTTATTGAAGAAATTCAGAAGATTTTTCAATAGATTTCTACATAAGACTTAAAGGTTTAACATAGATAATTTTTTCTAAAACAAAACCCTCTTTCAAAAATAGGGAAATTGATTTTCAAATATGGCAGACATGATTTTCTTTTCCCTTACAGAACAATGAATTAATAAATCAAAAGAATTAATAATCAATAAGAACCTGGAGTCCTTCGTTTGATGTTGAATCCAAACACTACAACCTTCTTCCTTTTCCGAAAATAGAATCTCTCTGCAGTTCCTTCTCCAATTTCCTTCTTTCAGCTAACTTCTGGATCAATATTATATTTTTTCTTCCAAGAACAATTTTTAACAAAGTAGCACAAAAACCTATCTTTTTCTTTTCCAGACAACCAAAAACCATTCCTGTGTGTGTAGAAACTTTTCTCTTTCCACAATAAAATAAGGAAAAATAAATAAAGATCTTCCTTTTAAAAAAAAAAAAATCCAACCCATCCATTGGTTCTTTTTATTTCTTTAAAATCTCACACTTATCTCACAAATTTTAATTAAAATTGAATACTCTATCCCTTTTTAATTAATTAAATATATTTTAATTTACGATATTTTAAATCCAACATTTAACTAAATTACAACTACATACAATTAATCATATCTATAAGATAACATTAATTAATCCCATATAAAATAAGGATAAATTAAATACCAACTATCCACAAATAAAATAAATGAACAACAACAATATTGAGACAAAGACAAGGTCAAGAGCACGACAATGAAAGACTTTGCACATGGACACTTCCTTATCAACTCCCCTTTTCAACATCATACTCCCTGGAACATGCATTAGACAAAACAAAGGAGTCATAAAAAAAATGCTGGTGCATAAGCGCAGGCACGAGAGTAGGCACAAGTGGGAAAAGAAGTATTTTGAAAAATCGGGCATTGGAGATGGAGGCTAAGCAGGATCTGAGAATTCATAGATGGGATCGACACTTTTTTTGTGTAAGAAGCATGGTGAGGTTGATCTGGTAGAGACGATTTAGAAACAAAATTCGTGGACCTGTGGAGGAAAGGATATTCCGCTTTGCTAAATCATTGGGTTCCCTCGACAATCAAAAAGTGAAAAATCTAAAGGCATGGTGGGGATTGCTGGTGAAAATGGAGGCAATCGTAAACCTTGGGATTCTTTGTTTGGGGTTAAACCAAATGAAAAGTAAACCTTCCCTCCAGTGAAAAATATCTCTATCCCTGAGAAAGGTAAGTTTGCAATCACTGTGCCTAATTTGTTAATTGATCATAACATTGCTTGAATGGAAAGAACCCTAGTGGGTAAATTTATGGGCCCTAGACCAAATATTGAAGTGGTTAGGGAGTTTTTCAAAAACAAATGAAGAACTTATGGAAAATTTTCAGTAGCGGCACTCCCAAAGGGATTTTTTGTGTTTGAATTCACCTGTAGGGAGGATATGTTGGTTGTAAGAAGTGGCGGTCCATGGGTAATAGGGAAATCTTCCTTGGCTCTTAAAAAATGGTCTTCAAATTTAGACTTATCGGATTCTATTTTTTAGAATGTCCTAGTGTGGGTCAAACTCCTGGGTCTCCCCTTGGAGTATTGGAATGAAGATGTCTTTTATGGCATTGAGAATTCTTTTGGAGAGCTTCTTTCTATTGACTCTATGACAGTTGCTAGAAAAAGGTTGGTATTTGCAAGAATATGTGTGGGGGTCTCTCAAAATGTTGACCTTCCTTCATCAGTCGAGATTCTTTTGAAGTTGGGTTCTTGGTCGTAGGCTATTAAGTTTGAAACTATTCCTTTTTCTTGCTTCAAATGCAAAAAATATAGGCACTGGGCTAAGAAATGTCCTTTAAATGCCATCAAAGAAAAGGAGAAGCTAGTTGGAACTTTGAAATCTGTATGGAGAAAGAAATCAGAAGGGGAATTCCTAGAGAATAAAGATTCTTATGTTCATGGTATCTTAAAAGAGACTGGTTGTGATATGGGGAATAAGTGTGTGGTTCCCCAGGAACCCCAACGTAAGGAATTTGAGGACACCTTGATAACTAAGGAAAAAGAAGCAAGTGCGGGGCAGGCGGTTGGTGAAGAAAAGAAAAGTCAGGATAGAGGTCCTTTATGCCAAGAGATGAGCCCAACTAAGAATATTGAAGGGAATCCAGGCTTGGAGGACATACCTATCTAGGGTCTGTCCTTGGAATTGAATATTACTCTTCTACTCCCTTCCTCTGAAGGTTATTTTCCTTCGGGTGCAGATCCCTTAACGGATCCTATCTCCCCGGAATTGGTAAAGGACTCCTATGATAATCAGGGCTAGGCTACTAAACTTTCTAGTGATTATTCAACCTTTCATTTGAATGGCCTCATGGAAAAATTACCCTGGGAGCAAAGGCTTTTGACTGATAAGGAGTGGGAATCTAGTAAAGAAATGGAAAGTCAAGAAGATATTGATAGAGAGGAGGTTTTATCCAAGAAAAAGAAGAAAAAAGATAAACAATAGAATAATCCAAGTGGTATCTGCACTAGGTCAAGAGCCAAGGCAAACTATGGAGCAACAAAGAACTCTCGTGGGAAAAGATCTCTATATGGTCAAGAGAGCATAATAGTTTTCAGGATATTGTGAATGGCTTTCAGAAAACTATCCTGGAGTTTCTCCACTCCCTGGAAAATCATGAAGATCATGTCATGGAATATCAGGGGACTTAATAATCTCCATAAGCAGGATGTACTACACAATTTTGTTAGAGATCATAAGCCAGATATTCTCCTTATTTAGGAAACTAAAATGTTGAAGGAAAAAGTGGAAAAGATGAAACTGTTTCAATATTGTAGTATACATGGCAATAACTTAAATGGTGCTTCAGGAGGTATTTCGACTTTCTGGAATAGTCACATAATCAAAGGGGATCCGATTTTGGAAGGCTTGAACCACATTGCTACTAGATTCACCCACATTAGGGACAATTTCAGTTGGATTCAATCAAATACTTATGCTCCCAATGGAAAAGGTACCAAAAAATCTTTCGGGTTGGAGTTGGTCACTTTTTGAAGGATTTTTTACAGTGATTCTTAGGTTGTCATGGGAGACTTTAATACCCCCTTACTAAATGAAGAAAAAAATGGAGGATCCTAGATCAATGTGGAAAGTAAGGAGGATCTTATGAACTTTATCAATAACTAGGCGTTGATTGATTTGGATTTGTAGGGCACTTCCTATACCTGGTCGAATCACATAAATGGTATGGATTTGATCCAGGTTAGATTAGATAAAACTTTAATTTCTAACCAATGGTTCTTAAACTATTATTGTTCTCTTAAATCCCTTTCAAGGATTGGATCTGACCACTTTCCCATAAGTTTTGTAGCGGATCCTTTAAAGATAAAGAAAAATATCCCCTTCAGAGTAGAAAAAATGTGGCTTTCCCATCCTCTTTTTAAAGAGGAAATTAGGAAATGGTGGAACATTAATATCTCTAGGACAACTATGTTTAGAGTTGCCAAAAAACTTAGGGAAGTTAAATTCAATTTTAAAAAATGGAAAAAAGAGTCTTTTAGTAACATTTTAAGGATTAAAACTAATCTTCAGATGGAGTTGGGGGAGATCCAAAATAAAATCCAGAAGGAAGGATATTTGAATGATATTAAGGAAAAAGAGAATGAGCTCCTTATTAAGATGCACGACATCATTTCTAAAGAAGAGGAGTTCTGGAGACCAAGATCTAGAGCTTTATGGTTATCTATAGGTGACAAAAACACTAGGTACTTTCACTTGTCGGCCTCAAAACACAGGGAAATTAACATAATCTATCTTATTGAAGCTGATGGTAACCGGTATGAGGAGGAGGACATTAGAAGGCAAGATGTTAGTTTCTTCAAAAATCTTCTTTCTGAGAATGAGGAAACTAATCAAAATGATCAGGATCATTTGATAGAGGCTATACCTACTGTGATTAATCAGGAAGATAACTCTAAGATGACTGCTATTCCCTCTAGTGAGGAAGTTAGGAAGGCTGTCTTTTCCTTTGAAAGGAGTAAAGCTCTGGGTCTTGATGGGTTTCCTGTGTTCTTCTTTCAATGGTTTTGGGAGCTTGTTAGAGAGGATGTGGTGAATGTTGTTAAAGAATTTTTTGGGTCCAGAAGTCTCCTAAAAGAGTTAAATGCTACTTTTCTGGTACTTATTCCTAAGAAGCCTGGAGTGGTGGACTTTGATGCTTTCAGACCTATCATCCTTTGTAACTCTATCTACAAAATCATCTCGAAGGTTATGACTTCCAGATTTTTAATTCTATTGCCAACTCTGATTTCACCTCAACATAATGGATTTGTCCCTGACAGACAGATCCTTGATTCAATAGTCACAGTACATGAGAATATCCATTCCTTGGTTGAGTCAAAGACTAAAGGTTTCCTCTTAAAGCTTGATATATCGAAAGCCTATGATAGATTTGACTGGAAATTCTTGTTTAAAATTTTAAAGGCCTTTGGGTTCAAAAATAGGGTTCTTCAGTTGGTGGAGTAGTTTGTGTCTATAGCTTCAATCTCTGTTAAGGTTAATGGATCTCCCTCAATTTTCTTTCAAAGCTCCAGAGGTCTAAGACAGGGAGATCCTATTTCTCCTATTTTATTTACTATTATGGCAGAAAGTCTTGGAAGAAATTTGAAAAGGCTAATAGATCAAAGATCCCTTGTTGGTCTTAATCCATCTTCTAGCAATTTGATCTATTCTCATCAACAGTTCGTTGATGATACCATACTTTTGGGAAAATCTACTATTTCAGAGGGAAAGAATTCAAAAAATCTATTGGATGCATATGGGAGGGCGTATGGCCAGCTGATTAAGAAATAAAAAATCTCTCTTCTTCTTTAATACTCTTGAACATAGACAAAATAAAATTGCTAGAATCCTAGGTTGCAGGGTGGAGTCTTTACCTACCACCTATCTAGGTTTACCTTTAAGCCTTAAACCCCCAGAGTCCCTTTGGATTTTGTTGGTTGAGAGGTTTAGCAAGAAGCTTGCTAGATGGAAAGGAGCTTTGCTAAGTTAGGCCGATAAATTATAGCTCCACAAAGCTCCTCTTCAGAATCTGTCGATTTATGCATTAAGCCTTTTTAAAATCCCTTCCAAGTTTGTGGATGCTATTGAAAAGATTCAATAAATATTTCTTTGGCCACGTGTTGAAGAAAAAAAAAGGTTTCCTTTAATAGGGTGGGATTTGGTGTGCATACCTAAAAAGGCTGGTGGTTTAGGTCTTAGAAAAATTAGGATGGTTAACAAGACTCTTCTTGCTAAACAAATTTGGAGACTATTTTCGTCCTTAGGGGAATGGACTAAAATCCTGACAAGCAAATATTTGGAGAATAACAGATCTCTTATAATCATGATGGAATCCCATCTTCTACCCAGAGGCTGAACTTGTTGGAATAACTTGATTGCTAGTAGAAAAGGTGTTGATATAGGAGTGGGTTGGCAAGTCAGGAGTGGAAACCAAACAAGATTCAGGGATGATAGATGGTTGTTCAAGGAGCCTCTTGCCAAAATTCAACCTTTTTGTGGGTGGGCTGAGATTTGTAAAGCTCTCTTTGGGTTGTATGTTAAATATTATCAAAAGAATGGAAAATGGGTGGATCTGTGTCTTGTTATTCAAGTTCTTTCTCCTTTTCAATCCTCCCTGTTGGTTGTCAGACTTTTCCATGATCAGATGGAAGACTGTCTTGTTTGGAAAGATGAACCCTTGGGAAACTACTCTATTTTTCCGACTTTTTCTAGGCTATATTCTACCCAAGTTCCCCCCCTTTTTGGTCAAATGCTTGGATCAAACACCTTGTACCTAAATTCAACATCTTCTAGATCCTACTTCAAAAAAAAGTGATCACGGTTGATAATCTCTACAAGCAAGGTTCTCAAATACCCAATAGATGTTATCTCTGCAAGATGGAGGCAGAGTTACTCTGTCATTTGTTTATTCATTGTCCATTTGTTGCCTTGATTTGGGAAAAAAAAAATTCAATTGAAGACTTTTTCATCCAATGGAAAGCTCCCACTCACAACCTAGCACTATAGATGTTGTGGGAATTTTCCTTCCCTCATGTTGCTTAGGGTCTATGGAAAGAATGAAACAATAGAATTACAAAGATAAGGAATCTTCAGAGATCATAGTGTTTGATAAAATAATCAGATTAATGAAAGAAAATTTCAATGCAATCCCACAAAAGGATTGTAATCTTGAGAAAGTGGCTTGTTCTTCCAATGATCTAATGATTGCTAAGGAATGGAAAATTAGTTATGATATTTATTGTGCTCCTAAACATGCTAAGAAGGATAGGGAGGGTGTTTGCTAGACTTTTTTGCCTAACGGTTGGATCAAAGCCGACTTTGATGGGGCGGCTAAAGGAAATCCTGGTGCGGTTGGATGTGGCAAAGTTGTAAGGGATTCTTTTGGCAATTTTCTAGGTGGGATTGGTACCCCCCTTGGCTCACAAACCAATCACTTGGCTGAGGCTATCAGAGCTTTTCCTGTAATAAATTTGGCTCATAGTCTAAATTTTAAAAACCTTTGGCTTGAAGGGGACTCAAAAAGTATTATTGAATGTCTTCTAGGTAGGTCCCCCTCCTCGTGGACAATAAAGTTTTGGATTGATGATGCTATTTTGACCTTAGCTAAGTTTGATAATATAACTTAGATATCCCATGCCTATAGAGAAGCCAATGTGGTGGCAAACTTTCTTGTGAATGAAGGGGTTAAAAGTATAGGAAAATGCACATGGCTAAATATCAGTGATTTAGGTATTGATGTCTGAGCCTTATTGAACTATGATGCGTCATATGGGAAATATGTGGGTCACCTCAATCATAATGATAGAACGGGGTAAGTACATCACTATCATTAGATTGCATGAGGCTGAGCTAATTAGCTTGTCTTGTAAGCTTGCTCGGCATGCTTTGTGGGCTCACAGGTTTGGCAGGACTATTTTGAACCAAGATTTTGTCTCTGTCTACATTACTGTGCTTGCTAAAATGTGAGGAGAAATAAAAAGAGTTGAGCCGGACATCTTCGAGATGCACGCAAGAAACACTAAAGTGTGGAACAAAGTTAAAAGTGGGGGTTTACTCCCTTTTTCTGGAGAAACTCCATGGGTCTAATGAGGAAGCAACAGAGCTTTCTGAGAAGAATTGGGACAATGGGGAAATAACCCTTTTTGGCAGGAAAGTTAAGCTTGATGAAAATATCATTGCTAAAGTGACTGGCATGTCCACTGAAGGAAACAATTTTTTTTGGGACAAGAATTTCTCTATGAAGTGGTGGTTAGATTTCCAAAGAAAGACAAGGAAAAATTGAAACTTGTGAAAGTTTCCAATAGTTACTTTGAAGCCGACACCATTAAAGCGCTCTAGAGAAAAGTTCTTCAGATCATTATGTAGTATATCACCTTGGATGGTTGGTTCACTAGGGTCTATGGCTATCATTTTTCCTTGCTCAATCATTTTTGCTATAAGGTAAGGGTTTCTCTCCCCTACTATTTACTCTATTCCTTAATAAAGAGTTTGAAAGACCATAAGAAAAACCCTAAAAGATATATGATATTACATATTGGTCTGATAAGATTAATTTTTGAACATTTCCAAAATTTGTCAGTCCCTGCTAACCTGGATGCCTCTTTGGTGTCTAAGGAGGATGACACTGAACCTAGCTGTTCAGAGAATATACCAAATTTGAGTCCGATAAGGACGGTCCTGGATCCGCCCTCTGTCCAGACTGGCAAGAAAATCCAAATCCATAATCCCCAACCTGTTAATGTCTTCCCTGCTTCTAAGCCTGGAAGTTCTACTCCTAAATCCAAAGGCACTAAAAATAATTTCCTTGTTAAAAACCTTGTTTCATATTTTGAAGATTCTCCTGACTCTAAGGATCCTGGAGCAAATATTAATTCTTCCTCTTTTGTCCCATCG